>JAOYSI010072484.1:0-21441 GCA_025775065.1 Hiodon alosoides
TATAAATTAGTTTTCAGTTTCCATTATTAGTCAAATTAGTTTCACACTGTTCTTTTTTTTTGTTTTGTTTTTTGTCTTGCATTTTGTCTGGTTGTCTGCCTTTTACTAGTAGTACAGCAGATAATCTCTGCCGAAACAAAAATTATTACTCTTTCAATGAAAAGAAAATATATAATCAATATGGAAACTATTACTTATTTAGCTCTCGAGGCTATTTACATGGTTGGTGAGTTAGTACATACTGTATACTTGCTGCAAGCCACCTAGCTATATAGTTCCCCACTGCACACAACACTTCTAAACAAATAACACTTGATTTTGTTTGGAGGTCTTTGTTTTTTTTCTGCTTCAAAACATTAAGATTCTTATGAAGCAGGGTGGGTGCTTTATTTTATTTATTTATTTTTCACCATTGTCATTACCCAAATTAAATATCTGTGGAAGACAGGCCAAGGCTTACATTATAGATGCAGGAATTAATGGTCTGTTAAAATGAGTAGTGATAATTTAAAATTTCAAACTGAACAGCTGAGCTTATATACACATACAGTATACTGTTACCTTTCAAATGTTCAAAAACGAAATACTTTTATTTCTACATTGTACTATCAATTGAAGACACACTTGCTATGATACTCACTTTTGTGCTGTTTTTAGAGATTCGACACTACAACCGTAAACACTGGTGGTGAAGGAATCCAGATTATCTCAGTCTTCTTGTATAAAAAGAAGCACACAAAGAAGAAGCAATGGCAGTGAGACTTGGCCAAATGACTTAAATTAATGCCTACCAAAAAAGGCTAATTACAGTTTTAGCCTAAGCCTAATGAGACATAGCTTAACATCCCACTGGCATTTGATCAAATCAGCAGCAGGATCTGCTGTGCGTTAGGCTGAAAACATGAATGAACACATAACATATTGTTTCGAAAGGACCTCCAAAACTATTTCAGCCAGAGCTGGGTTGTGAAAATATGGTAGGGAGAACTTAAATGTAGATTCTTGTGTAAATACCATTGACATTCTGCCACCCAGAATGATGAGAGCCGCAAGGGAGTAAAGTAACTGTAAATCAATTCAGCCCCTCTGGTACAGAGAACAAGAGGTGGTCATGGTTCTGTTTGAATATAGGGCACCATGGCAACAAATATGTCACCTGGGTGGTGCTAACTTTTTAAGTGACATTCATCTGCTCACTATGTCATTTATCAGTAACAAAGTGAATATATATGATTTGTTTATTCACATTAGTAGACTATGTGGTGCGTATGGAACATGGCATACCTGGTATTTCATGGTGTACCGTGCTCAATGTGACAATAAATGTATTTTTCGTTAATCACCAGATACCAAGTAACTTTGAATAAACTTGTCTGCTAAGTTAGCACATGTAAATGTAAGCATGTGCGGCTAAGGAATCCCATCCCAGTACTGTATTGAGTCAATCTTGAAGACATTATTGAGACAATTTACTTTTTGTGTCTCTGTATGGGGAATTATGCACGGCCATTCAAAAGTAGTCATGAGATTGCATAATTGACATTCAATACTTAACTTCAACTACTTTAACTAACCCACGATTATTTGTTGTCAATAAATGTAGAATTGGTTCAAGGTTATTACAGGAGCATATCAATTATTAAAATATTTAGTAATCCCTTGTCACTGTTGGATAGTTTCTCACCCCACATTTAATTTTCTACACAAAGAACAGCACAACTGCATATAATTATGGCATTAGCCTATTTAAACTGCAAATACAGGTTCCTCAAAAGTATTGAAATTGAAATTGGCGTTGATGCCCGAGGACTGACTCATCTGGCGCATTATTTATTGCTGCTACGACTGTAACTGCGGAAATGCATCCTTTATATATTTGGAAATCATGTTGAACTGATATACAGAAAAGAGTACCACTCCTGCCCTTTATAGATACATTTTAGCATTTCAGGAAATCACAGTCACTGTAGCACTAGGTGTATCTTATTCTATTCATTAACAATTGCTATTCACCATAGTATAGCAACTGATAATATATATATATACAGCTTTTTAAAAACATGTAGATAGCATCTGAATACCTCCAAGGTGTTGTGTTTATGCAGTCAAGGAAAGCAAAGAATAAGCAAGCAAAGAATGAGCCAGGCAAAGGATGAAATTATTAAAGCCTAGGAAACGTGTTAAGTATTTAGCAAGGCTATTGTCTGTGCTGCTGTGCTGATATATGCATATATATGATATATATAGACTCCTGTATACAGTTTTGAGTATTACCTAATTTATGGATCATACCGGTTTTTACATCTTTTGGAATGCATACAATCATTATTTGTGCATTACATGTGCTTTACATTAAAACAAAATTTATTTTAAAATCATACAATGGAGTTATTTGTTTGTTGTACATCAGGTTGTATGTTGTTAAAATACAAGTTGTCCATTATTGGTTAGTTGATGTTTTATTACTGAAAAGGTACAGAAAGTTATTGGTATAGCAGTAATGTATCTGCCATGGAAATGCACAAATGGGAAATTACTAGGATTTTAAAGGACCAGCGGATTTGTATTGGAACTCACTCTGGCTTTTAAAAATATTTGTCTGTCTGTGGATCTGAATCTGGCATTTGCTGTTAGAAGAAGCAGCAGGCTGAAGCTGAGACATCCACAGCAAGAGCACGGCAACTTTTTGCCTTGAAAGAAGTATAAAATCACTTACTGGCACTTTAAAAGCTGTATTTAGTGGGATTTTTAAAAAATTATTATTTAGACGTCATTGGGCCTCTGTGTATTTTCAAAATGTTTTTCCAAGCAGTAAGGCATAAATTTGTTTACCCTTAGACTACAATACAAAACAAGATGCATATGTGATTAGCTGATAAAAAAGCAAAAAGCAGTAAAACCTCCTGATGAATGGAAAGAAGCTATCTCATTTAATAGGTGTAACAGAAATAAAAAATGATGAAATAATTGTGAGAGAACTGTTTTCATCAATGGTAACTAACCTGGGCTCTGACGCACGTTTATGCTAGCAGGACCATTCACTGTTGTCTCCAACCTGGCAAGACTGAGTCATTATAGAACAGGATATACACTATATTAAAATAGAAAAATTCACTAGGGATGCCCTTAGCTATAATATTGTGATGCAGTTTCAGTTTGAAATGTTTCTAGTGTAACTGAAGCTCTTTTTCGTTTTTCTTTGCCGGCTAGGTCTCCTTTGAGTGTCTTCCTGCTAGCTAACCGTTCACAGTAGTTTAGGCCTAATTGATGTATATTGAAAATGGTGGTTGGAATTTGGAATGTAAAAAAATAAATTTACTGACATATAATTATATAATTAATATTATCTGTTTTCTTCTAACCTGTCTACATATAATATGGCTTGATTGTGCTGTCTAATATCCAGCCATTTTTCTGTGCTTCATCTCAAATGTATTTCTCCTCCACTGGAGCCATAATCTGCCAGCATCCTCAAATCAGAGACGGTGGCTACAAAAGCACAATAAACACACAATCAACAGTTGCAAAAACAGCATAATCAGTTGCACAATGACTAAATTATTGCTGAAGAGCCAAAAAAATGCAACATGCGTGAGTACTAACTGATTCACAATCAGCCTATGAAGCAATTCAGGTTAGAAGGGGCAGTGTCACCTTTATTATGTTATAACAATATCTAATTTATTTTATGGGGAGTTTGTCAACTAAAATACCCCCATCATTCCATTCCAATGTCGCTTCCTAAAGGGACGTTTACTTCTCTATGCTGAAATTGTTATATATTTTAAGTATTTAAAGGAAGTAGGATTAATCACCTGTCACAAGCACTGGCTCCCTACCCACAAAGGATGGAGAAGGAAAAGGTTGGCCCTCCGTCCCATAATCCATCTCTTCATTAATGTGTTACACATATCATTGATTTGGCTTGTCATAAGCCTATAATCTGTTATGGTAGATGTGGATCATCAATCATAACATTGCTTCTGTCCCCTCTCTTTCCGAAGTCACTCTTCACAACCACAGATCAGTCTTATCTCATTAAAAAATGTTTGGAATTACATTGAGTTTGGTTGTCTTGAATGCAGATATTTCAAATATATATTATTGTTCCTGTAGTTGCTTATTTTCTTTAATTAAATACACTTTAACATAAAAACATGAAAACATTAAATCTTGTATCGCTGTCCCAAAAACAAGCCTCCTGAATCTTCTAATATGTAATAAATATCTACGCTCAACCTGATAAATATGAGCTCTATCTTATGGCTCTTATTGCCTTTTTATAACTTAATGTGGCATGATGATAGTGTCTTTAAGATCAATGGAAGTAGTGCCTCTTGAAAAAGACTTCCCGTTGAATAATACTTAGGGCCAGACTAAATCAAAAGCTTTGCTAAAAAATAGGCTTATCGCAAATGGGTTTAGTGGGGGAGTGGACTGTTATCGCCCAACCAAATCTGAAGATTGCGAGAAATTATTCATTTATTCAATTATTAATAAAATCACAAGCCACTTTTATCGTCAACCTCGTAGCATCGGGAAGTCAAGAAAAGCATCGGGAACTCAAAAAATAAAAAGCACCCTAAACACCTCAAGGCTGCCCATTGACCACATTTATCGAAAAATCTGCACCCCAAAACATTAATACATATGGGTAGGAAAAATTGTATTTCATCTTTATATTTCAATATTCTTTCCTTGCTATGTACCATGTGACTTTGCCTTTACCTTCAACTACTGACATTTTAAAGACACAGTGCTCTGTTAATCAATTCTACAAAACAGAATGTAAAAAAAGAAAGAATGTGTGAAAGTTTAAAGACTTAAAAACGCTAACATTTGTTTTTTTTTTAAATAAAGCAATCAGACATGAAAGAGTGTGTGCTATTGCGAGTATTGGCATAACAAAAGACCCTCAAGTGTAATGTACGTGTCTTATTGCTTTTATAAAACTAATTCATAAGATATTTTTGCATTTTGACCACAGGTAAAACAAGAGACATTTAACAAAAGTTTTAATTATTACAGTAAGCATGTCATTCCATCAAATTCAGTAGTGACTATATTGTAACCATGGAAAAACATTTAAAAATGTAAAATGTAATAAACTGCATTATTATTATTATTATTATTATTATTATTATTATTATTATTATTAAGGGATTAGGAAGACGTGTGCTATTGTATTATAATAACAGGGCTGGAATGCAAACTGACTAATATAAATGTGGGACCAGAGCTATCCATTCATATTTGCTTTATCCCTGCACAGGTTCACTAGAACCCTTGAATTAACCTTTTATCGTGTAACATCACATATATGTGATCGCTTGAAAGCTGTTACTGCAGCATAACATATCTGTGATTCAGACGTTGCAATAGAATGTATACAAAAATGATGCAACAATCACGTCTGGAACAGCATCTGGGTGTGTTTTTTTATGGCAATAATATACCGACACATAACTTCCGAAACAGTGACGATTTTCAACAACATAGTCAAAATAAGCATTTAAACCACCCAAGAACAAAGTAAACATCAGCGACATTCAGTTACCAAAGTCTGCAATTTGCCACATTTTAAGTAAAGACAGTATACATTGCTTACATTCAGAAAGGACACTTTAATACTCTGAAACGTATAAGATACTTTGTCTGTAAACATATTTACTAAAGCTGGTGCTGAATTAACAGTAGATTGTTAGCTGGCATGACTGATACAGTGTACGACTATAACAGTAACTAGTTGACTACTATAAAGTGTAACTGAAATAAAACCAATACACACTATTTATAATGGAAAGTATGCTAACATTAGATCTATCAATCTAGCCAGCTTACAATCTACTGTTAATTCAGCACCAGCTTTAGTAAATAGCTCAATTTTAAATAGTGAATATTGTTAGCTGGCTAGATCAATAGATAACGTTGAGCAGGGAGGCAGGATTGACCTCCAGTTCAAAGCGGACCGGGCCCCAAAGATGGAGGAGGGGAGGTTGTCTGGAGTAAAGGGGATATGGGAGAGGAACTGTGACAGCCTGGACTCCCACCAACAGGAGGAGTTGGCAGTTGGCAGAACACAGTGAGATTTTTGCCTTGACTGAGGGGGAGCTGGGTCAGACCCACTTAGTTCAACTTAATATAGATACCGGTGATGCTCAGCCCATCATAATGCATCCCACCGACTCCCCATAGCCAGGAAGCCGCAGACAGGGCACTGCAGGAGATGCAGCAAGCAGGCATCATTGAGTCCTCTTGTAGCCTGTTGTTATGGTCTCTAAGAAGAATGACCTGTGGTGGTTATGTGTGGACTACAGGCGACTGAACGACATGACTAGAAAGGACTCATACTCACTGCCCCGCATTGATGAGTCACTGGATCTAGTGTCGGTGTCCTCCTTGTTCTCCTCTCTAGACTTCCGAAGTGGTTACTGGCAGGTGTGTGCCCACTCTCCCCAGAGGACAAAGCCAAGACTGCATTTTGCATGGGCAAGGGGCTGTGGCAGTTCTGTGTTTTCAGCTTTGGCCAGTGTAATACACCAGCCACATTTCAGAGGCTGATGGAAACAGTTCTGGAGAGCATCCCTGGCAAGGAGTGTATGGTGTACCTGGACGACATCCTAGTCTATGGGAGCTCCTTCTAGTTGGCCTTGGGAGCCATGCAAAGACTGATGGATAGGATAGTGGTGGCAGGCCCCGACAGGTGCCGCTTCCTGAAAAGGGAAGTCAGATTCCTGGGGTACAAGCTGGAGGGAGAGGGCATTAGCACATTGGATGACAAAGTGCATGTTGTCAGAGACTGGCCAATCCCTTCTGACCAGACCCGACAAAAGAGCTTCCTGGACCTGGCCTCATATTATAGGAGGTTTGTGCATTGGATCTCCTGTACAGCTGCCCCCCTTTACCGCCTGCTTCAGAAGAACAGGGACTGCATCTGAACGGATGAGTGTCAGCAGGCGTTTAGCTCTTTATAGCAGGCTCTGGTTGAGGCCCCAGTGCTCGCCCCGCTTGACTCGACCTTGCCATTTCTTCTTGACACAGTCGCCAGTAACGTTGGCATAGAGAGTGGTGGGGTACTTCAGTAAAGCATTTAACCCAGCTGAGCGCTGATACTGTGTCACCCGTCAGGAACTGCTCGCTGTGGTGATGGCATGCCGACATTTCATGTACTATCTGTGTGGCCTGGCCTTCACTATCAGGACTGATAACTCTGATCTTCAGTGGCTCATGTCATTCAAGGAGCAGGTGCACTGAGGGAGGCAGTGCTCAAGCTGGCCCATGGAACAGCGGGAGCAGGACACTTTGGGGTCTCCGAAATCCTCCAATGCCTTCGCCAGGGGTTCTACTGGGAGCGGTTCAAGAGGGACATGGAGGGCTTTTGCCCCTGGGTTAATCTCATGTGCTGCTCCAGCGGCATAACAGAGAAGTGGAAGGGGGAGGCCCCCCTTTTTCTATTTCCCCTTCCTCTGTGCCACTGCCTTCATCCACTGGGTCACAGGGGGGAACCGCAGACCCCGGGAGGAGTGGGGGGGCGCTTCAGAGAATTTGGCTGATCCCTCACGGATGATGGACTGTGAAATGGGGGGGGCAATGTAGCGACCTCATGGACTGTTAAACACTGTAGTTCTTGTTGCTGTCAGGGCTGAAAAAAGGGAACACCTTGGGGGATGGCCTGTTCTGTTTGTTTTGTGCTCTGTCTCTGTAACTTGTTGTGTTTGATCCTTTTGGGCTTTGTTTAGTTTGCGTGGTCACAGGGTACATTGTTTAATTCGTTTTTGATTATTAAAGCCAAACGGCGTGTGAATGTGGCTTGTGTACTTCTTTTATGGGGTTTTATTTGTTCTGACCCTTAAAAAGATAGATAATAGGGGCAGGTTTTGATAGAACAAGGTGCAAATTGTGTTTAGATCCTGGATCTATTAGAGCTTTCACTTAGAATTCACTTAGAAATTGACCCGATTTTTGTGAACCAAATAAGAAATGATCTAAAGCACATTGAATTATTCTGCTTGTCAGAAATAAGCCCCCACAGTATAATGTAGAGGCAGAACAAGACCCAGGGCTTAATGTGCGATGTATTATGAACAACAGTATTCATAATGCTGCTGTATTGCTGATTCTTTGAAGGCTGTATGCGCACCTTCAGGTCCAGACACATTACTGTCATTTGGAAGTAAAGAAAAAAACAGTCAAACAGAGTCAAACAGAGGTAACCAACAGTATTTTTATGCTAGAATCTGCAAACAAGATATCTGTGCTCTTAGCCTCTCTCTCTCTTCAACAATAAAACTGCAAAAATTACAATCAAGGGGGGGGGGGGAAACGAATTTGAAATTTTGCAGTTTGACAATCTTAATATATGTGAACATAATTATTCTGTATGAAAACAATAGTATGCAGTAGTTTTTTTTATATCTAAAAAAAAACAACAACTCCCTATTAAACTAGTTAAGAACATGTAGTACTGAAACATGTATATTTTAAATACATAGTAACCAAATACAGTATACATCAGAGCATCACCAATCAATTAAATATAATAATAATAATATTAAAAGTCTTGCTTAAAAGGACGACTTAGTTTATGAAATATGTCATTGCATCTGTTGAAATATCTTGAAATCATTAAACAGTGATTGTACCATTTAGGCTTTGTGTGGTCACTTTAGTGAATGCCATACAACTGTAGGAATTTCAAAGTCCATCTTACGGAATAGAAATAAATACCAGGAGTGGGCATAAGAACGAGTATAACAGAGACTTTCCGTGTAAATCCAAGTTGGAAATACAGCTGTAAAAAATTTACTAATTAAAACTATTTAATCACCTATGTTAATGAGGTCCCTACAGTACTGGGTGCTATGTTTACTTTTACTTCTTTTGTCCTGTTTTCATCAGCTGGTAAAAAGCCAGCCCTAATAACTTAAAGATGCACAGTTATTGTCTGGTATTCTATTTAAATTGGATTGGTTACCTGTGCAGTAAATACATTGTACTGAATTGGGAGTTTGAGAGCAATGTATGTACCTTTTCGTTTTATATTATTCTATTAATATAAACAAATGAATACACTTGAAAGTAAATGTATAAAATGATGGTTCTCCTATTGCCATTATAGTGAGAATTAGATAAACACCAAAATATTATTATTGAGATGAATGGAGAGCTGGCTGTAATCCATTTTTATATGTCCATTGGAATGAACCTTTTACTTATGACTCTTTATTCAAAGAATTTAGAAATAATAAGCCTCCTAAAAATACATCTAGGGCTGGAATTACATTTGTTTTTTGTTTGTGTTTTTTACCATTTGTAAAAATGAAGGAGAGAAACAGAAAGAGATTGGCTGTTTCTATTGGCTGTTGCCACCCCCACCACTGGGGGATGAAACACTGTGTATCATTAAGCATTGTGTATCATTAAGTATTGTCTATAGTCTCATACAGGGGCTGCTTACAGAACCTCCTATACTGTCAAGGTCCACCATTGTTGTCATCTGAAAAATTTTGGGTCACGTGACTCTCGACAGTCAGTGCATCTGACAGTATTTACCTTGACTCAGGTACTGCGATGAAAAAACCTTCAACCTGCAAAATGCCGACTTGGCTAGGTTCTGGCTTGGTTCCAGATCTGGTTGGATGTGCCAGTGGAAATGTAGCATGAAAGAATGACATTCAATCACCAGGGATACTCTCCATGACTACTAAAAGAGATTCCTGATGAGTTATTTACTCTGACTTTTTTTTTTTGTCTACCCATTTTTGCTCTTTTTTTAGACATTTCATGGAAACATGAACGCTGATGGTGTGGTCTACCACAAGTTCCCCCAGTCCATCAGAGCCCGCTTTCTGCGATTCGTCCCACTGGACTGGAACCCCAGCGGTTGGGTGGGACTCCGGGTGGAGGTGTATGGATGCACATACAGTCAGTAACCCTGTGTATACTTCCTAACTATCTTCTGCCCGTGCTGTTTATCATGTGACCATATAGACCTCAAACTATTAATTTTGCATTTGTTTAAA
This sequence comes from Hiodon alosoides, assembly GCA_025775065.1. Classification (NCBI taxonomy): domain Eukaryota; kingdom Metazoa; phylum Chordata; class Actinopteri; order Hiodontiformes; family Hiodontidae; genus Hiodon; species Hiodon alosoides. Next base: position 10,023 of record JAOYSI010072484.1, read on the forward strand.
ATGCTTTTAATTTAAATATAATTTTTTTTTAAATGTTCTTTATGTTTTTTAGGGTCCACTTTTAAACAATGAAAAACTGTGACTTTTAAATCAGTATGGGTTGTTTGCAAGTACATTTGTGATCAAATTAAAATATATATATATTTATATGTGTATAAATCAGAGGGCTACTAAAGATTCACATTAATCTGACAGGGATAATAGTGGTGTGACATTGTGGAGGTCGAATTTTTAAATTCTTTCTGAATAAACGTAACAACAGCACCTGCTGACCAAACGCAAATTTCCTGATAAGAGCAAATGATGAGACTCAGCTCAAAGTCAGCCCCTGTTATGCTGATGCTAAATAAGCAAATAAACTAACACCACTGGTCTGTGCTCTGACGCAGTGCTACATTTTTCAGTCCGCAAATTAATGTTCTTTAGTTACATTTTAATTCATCCCATAGTGAGTAAATTTATTATGTGTAATGGTTTCACAGCATGATCCGTATATCATATAATGTTGGATGAATTTTTGCTTTCCTAATAAATTTTGAATGAAAACGAGCTTATTTCAGCTTGCTGTATAACAAGAGTGAGACCTGGAAAGGAACTATCCTCATACCAAAAACCAAGTTATGGAATCCAGCACATCACACAGCTAAAAATCTCCATTGAAAGGGTGTGAATCAGTGGGCATCTCTTGCAAATTCATTTTCTGATAGTCTGCCCGGTTCACTTAAGACACGCATTTTGAAATCCTGCAAAAAGCCCACCTGGATGGGAGACACATAAGTTAAATAGTTAAGACATGGGTTTCATGAGGTAAGAAAAAGCTTGAAGAAGTGCAGAGTAGCCTCAATTCACTGATATATGTTTGTGTATCTGACACAGTATGCTTAGGGACTAGAACAAGTCCCAGCTAAATCATTGTTGAGTTGTAGTTAGTATCTGCACTTTTTAGAGGCGTGTGTGTGAAATTATGCAGTTGATTTCTGAATAGTGTAAAAAAATACTTGCTTGGTAAAACTGAAGCATTTTCTTCCCTCTAATGTCACTTTCCTTCTTTATCCTAGGTAACTTATTATATTTGTAACTTAAATTTGTTTCTGCAGGAAAATGTCAGGTTTTTGTTGTATATTGGAACATTTACATGGTAATCCCTGCCTACAGAGAATATCCTTAGCAAATATTGTACGTCCTGGATTTTTTCAAGAACTTCAGCTAAATTTGAAGTCTTCCCTGTCTGGCTGATCTGGACAGGGTCAGTTAAAAGTAGGTCCTTCCAAAAGCGGATAGCCACAGGAGTGATCCAGCTATGGATAGTGGTGTAGAAGATGAAGAGAAGTTATTAATTCAAAAGAAATGTCAGGCATAACCAGAAAGTGGCTATTGTGCTTACCCCCCCAACCCCATCATGCAGTTCATGCCTAAGACCATTTTGTTTGTGTACAGAGTCAGATGTGGCCGACTTTGACGGCAGAAGTTCCCTGTTGTACCGGTTCAACCAGAAGTCCATGAGCACAGTGAAGGATGTCATCTCCCTCAGGTTCAAGAGCCAGCAGGGGGAGGGAGTCCTCGTGCATGGAGAAGGCCAGAGGGGCGATTTCATCACCCTGGAGCTGCACCAGGGCAGACTGGCCTTGCATCTCAACCTTGGTGAGCAATGGGGTCAAGGGGCAACCAAGGGAAAGGGCCTAAGCTTAAGTGTAGAAACCAGTAATGGATGAAAACTGACCAAGCTGCAGCATGTCTGACCAAATTATGTAGAAGCTTGACAGTTGTGGACGCATTTTGTGGAGTTTGTGGTAATGTTTTTTACCACTACCACTTTTACCACTACCACTTTTACCACTACTTTTACCGCTGTCCAATTACCACTCTACCTTAACTGCATTATTAAGAAGGGGGTGAGGAAAATGTCAAAGTGCTAAAATAGTCACATCTACTTCCTCATATCTCTCTCCGCTCTCCTCTATATTTTTCGTTACTTTTTTCCTCTCTCTAGACAACACAAAGCTGCATTCCAGCAGCAGCCATGTGTCCGTTACTTTAGGTAGCCTGTTGGATGACCAGAAGTGGCACTCTGTCCTCATTGAGCGCTTCAACAAGCATGTCAACTTCACAGTGGACAAGCACATGCAGCACTTCCAAACCAAGGGTGAAGGAGACTCACTTGAGGTGGACTACGAGGTGCCTCTCTTCTGAAGTTCCTTTTTTTTTTTGTTAACTACAACTTAAAGTCTTTGCTTTACACCCACATGCTCTCGTGATTTGGGTGGATCCTATCCCTCGCTGGCTGTTTTTGAGAATCCAAATACATTAGCCCCCCTGATGTCCAAAAAGAAATGCTATTTAAAAAAAAAAACAGGGTGACACATTACATGGCCTGTAAAGTTCCTGGAGGTTAATGTTGGATAAATACATTCACTACTTAGTTATAGTTATTGACCCAGGTGCTCACGGCTAAGATAGCATATTTAAGAAATACCTGCGTATCATATATCCTGTATGTTTCAATAATTCAAGAAGACAAGTACGTTTTTGTTCTTTCTAAGTTTGCCGAATAAAGCAAACCATACAGAAAAACAGATTCCTACAGAAAGTAATTTTAATTTAAAAAAAAAATTTTTTATCCTTGTTCTTCAAAGATTCTGAAGGATTTTATATGGATGGAATTATTTTTTGAACAAACTCTCTTCACTAACTTTGGATGGAGTGAGGGTTAGTTGTTGATATGCATCAGCTTGCTGCTGAGCTCTGGCTTTGTTTTCACTCTGATCTCTTGGAACAGATGCAGCGATACATATTTTGCAAAATAGCTCTTATTTAATACAACTTTCGGAGGCTGAGATTTATAAATAAATATAAATATTTGTTGTGACCATCCTTTGCCTTTGAAACTGCATCAATTTTCTTAGGTACACTGTTTTATTAGACAATCGGCTGGTAGATTGTTCTGAGCATCTTGGAGAACTTGCCAAGTTACTTTGGCTGTCTGTTTTGCTTTTGTCTGTCCAGGTAATCACAGACAGCCTTGATGATGTTGAGATCAGGGCTCTGTGGAGACCATATCTGAATTCCTTGTTCTTCTTTCAGAAAATGGATGTTTGGACAGATCACAAAAAATAAACAGCTAGGGTGTTTAAGACTTTTGCGCAGTACTGTATATATGTTTTTCCAATTCTGTTTTAAATAAGTATACGTAAGTACGTTATATTTTGATTATTTTGTTATTTTTTATGCTACTTGGCAACAAAAAGCATAAATTATTAGTGAGTTTACATTAAAAAATTTTAATCACAGAGTTTAATAATGTTGCTCAGTGGCCAGTTCTTCTCAATAAACAAAAAAAACACACACAAAAAAAATGAATGAATGATAGAAATATAATAATTTCCGGAAGCATTGATCTTTAATCTTTGTTTATCACTGCCTTTGCTTCTTCCACAAAGCTCAGCTTCGGGGGCATTCCACTGCCTGGCAAGCCGGGGACCTTCCTCAGGAAGAACTTCCACGGCTGCATCGAGAACCTTTATTACAATGGGGTCAACGTCATCGACCTGGCCAAGCGACGCAAGCCGCAGATCTATAGTGTGGTATGGCTCATCTTACCACATCCTTATTAGAGTAACCTAAGGGCACAATCAATGGGTGGGTGATACAGTGGGTAATTAAAGTGCAGCAATTCTGTTTTATCTATGAACGAGTTTATTAGCCCTCATCCAGCTACATTCATAAACTCGTAAAATGTAAAACATTATCATATATTAGTCAATGGGAATATCTCAAATGTGACATGGTGGGATAGCAATTAAGAAATATGGTGTCTTGGTGGGACGGAAAATACCCATGTTTACAGATATTAAATGTTACATTTACTAAGAGGCTAATTAAAATTGCCTTAAAACTGTCCTTATACATCATGAGTATTTGAAATATGCCAATAATCACGTTATTTAATCAGATTAATATTATCCAGATAAATGGAAAAACCAGGACATGAAGCAAAGGTGTGAAATATAATAAATCCAAATTACACATTTTTATAATGCCCCCAATCTTTTCAGGATGCACAGTTTATGACAAATATCTTGATGAGTAATTACCGGAGTACATAGATCTAGTGTGGCAATATCTTAATGATGTTCAAACCTGGGAAATGCAAAAGGCTCAGTGCTCTCCCAGAAAATCACACACAGCATAACAGCACACCGGAGGAAAGGACAATTTTAACACCAATGCACATTCATTAGCAATGAAGGTGAGAGCCACTGCCTTTAAAACCTGCCTATAGAGAGTCGAGTCCTAATCGACTGAATTTCGCAAATCGGCAGCACATCCTTAATTACTGATAAGGTTAATAATAAGCCCTGCCTATTATAGGAAAAAAAAGATTTTCCTTCTATAGGCTTATATCTATGAGAATATCACATCGGTGGCCACCTGTGTTCCCTCACAGGCTCAGTCTGTTTTAGTGGATGGACTCTCAGGATCTCTTTTGTGTCCAATTAGCAGCAGGCTGTGAAGCATAGCGTCTTACACGGCTCTGTGCTGGTAAAGAGAATATGTGCTAGACAGATGATAAAACAGAGAACAAAGATGAGATGGGGAACGTTTCCACTTAAGTGAGGTTTTTTCTTGCTCTCTTAAACTTTGCTAATTCTAAGTCCATCATCACAAGCAAGTGTCTTTCTAACTGCGAGACCTGATGAGGCACTTTTCTACACTCCAGATGGGATGGCAAGTAAATAGTAGATGTAATTCCTGCAAATCTTCAACATCCGAGCTATCGATGGAAAGAAATACGATAAATGGAAAACATGGAAACTGGTATTAATGAAGTAAAAAATATTCATACTAAAGAGCTATGGCAACAGATTGCTTTAGTAGTTAGCGGCAGGCTTATTTTCTCCACTAAACAGCTTCTTTTTTTTTATTTTTAAGTACAGTATGTAAATATGTATAAGTTAATGTATACCTATATTTCCCACACAGGAGAAAAAATTATGAGACCAAAATCTATTACCTGACGTATCAGACAAAGTTGAGACCATAGTCTAGCTAGAAATCTGCATTTTTTTAAAATTAACATGACAATTTAAATATGTCAACATTTTTATTCCTCCCCTGTGCGTAGTAATTAAATAATTAACTTACAATAGCTAGTCTATGTTCTGACTTGATACGATGAAGAATCATTGAAAATAGCTACTATGTATTAGCAGCATTTTTAACAGGTGATAGGTGCCCTAATGCATTATCCTCTGTTTACAGGCTTTCTATGTCCTATGAAGTTTTGAATTCAGTAGCTTTCATTCAAGTTGATTATTCCCAAGGTGTGTTAAAATAACACAATGTTTACAACTGATTGATGGTTAGGATTCTGAAATTATTGTCATGCTCAGTTTCTTCCCCTGCATGGTCAGCTGTATATTGCCATGGCAGCTTTTAAATGGAGTGAATCAGCCAGTCGAGACTCTGTGTTCCCATACTTCTCTTTCATTCACAAATATTTTGTTGCACAACCTTTAGAGGCAATCACTGCAATCAAACGTTTTATGTAGCTCTCAATGAGACTTCTGCAGCCGGTAACAGGTTAACAGGCCCACTCTTCCTGAGAAAACTGCTTCAGCTGTCTCATGTTTGATGGGTGCCTTCTCCAGACTGCAAGTTTCAGCACTTTCCATAGATGTTTGATAGGATTCAGATCAGGACTCATAGAAGGCCACTTCAGAACAATCCAATGTTTTGTTCGTATCCATTCTTGGGGGCTTTCAGCTGCGTGTTTTGGTTCATTATCCTGTTGGAGGACCCATGACCTGTGACTGAGACAGAGCTTTCTGACACTGTGGTAATATTGTGGTAAGACATTTTATGACATTTTAAAAAAAGTGAACCTTACTCATTAACAAAAATAGGTAGGATGGATGGGTGATAAAATAATATATGAGGGTTAACCCTGCTTAAAGTAAAAATTATTTTCACACAACTGTGAATTGTAATCACTTTCAATATATGGGTAGCCTGCTACCCATAAGAATTTCTTAGTTGCTAGTTGATGCTTAATAAATCCATGTGCAGGACCAAAACAGTGGAATAAGATAAGTGCCAAAAGACGTGTTTGAATTATTAAAAGCCTTTATAATTTTATTATATATTGCCTATATAATGTTGGGGGGGGGGAATCACATTTAAAATCAGGTTCATCACTTAAGTGTGTGTACATGAAAAAGTTTTACAATAAAGTACTTTTTAAAAATTGTGATTACCAAATTAAATTTAATAGGACCTACATTTCTGAATAAATTTAGCCAAAATGATCTGATCATAGAAAATGTTAAAGATGCTGTGTCAGTCCATATTAGGATATAAAAATTATGTGCTTTCCAATACAAGCAGAAGGTATTCTCTTCTTGCAGTCAGACTGTGAGACCATATGTTGACTATTCTGTGTAATTGAACCCACAAAAAACCAAAGCTGATTCAAGGCACATAGTTTTCAAGAAGCAAAATAAAGCAGCTGATATAGATTTATTTAAATTTTAAATTGAATTGACAGTTGTACTGATATGCTAATATTTGTTGCTATGAATCCTGCCACCATACATGGGGAGGATGAAGAAGTATGACTAGTCTTTTCCAATACAATCTGCCATCAAGCCACCTTTCTCTTTTTTCCACTCTGCACGTAACACAGCCCACAGGAGAATTTTAGTGCTGATTGGAGGAGAGGCATGTCCCTCTCGACTGCACTGCCAGTTATTGATCCAGAATCTTAAAGCAAATTCAAAGCTTCTACATTTAAAACCTAATCAGATGCCGCTGCTCAAAAATTTTAAGATTCATTTGAATTGTTGTCAGCCTCCTATTCCACTGCTTCCCCTAACGTTTGTCCCTAGTTGATTGGCCACCTAGTACCAGATTCTCCCCTGCTTTAGATACCATGGTGTTGAGCATCGTCTTAACATGGATTTAAGTGGGGGAAGTTATGGAGAAAATGTTGTAAAACCCTACAAAACCAGACAATTAGAGTTTATGATAGTTATTCACTGAAAAGGTTTACTGGGTTAAAAAAAGGTGTGTGTGTGTGTCCCCTTCTCCTGCCTATATTTATAATTTTTGTAAGTGTTCCACGTAATAATTATTGCGCTTAGCATATGTACATCCCTTGCAAAAAATTTGATATGCAGGCATTAACTGCATTTCAGTTCGAAAAGTTACTACTATGTATGCAGGAGCTGTAATTCATTTGTCATAGGGAGGGCCAAAAGTAGCTGCCACATGCTACTCCACAAATATCAGTAAATTTCTTGCTGGCGAGAAATAAACCTTGCCAAAAATTGTGATTTTCTGATTCATGTTGTTTACTTTGTTTAACTATAGTACATAACAGAATATGGTTTCTATCCTTTTTACGCCAGCAAGATGTGATGATTTTTTAAAGCTCTAAAATGGAAAATATGTTGTCCATGGCCACTTGGACTGGCTGATACTACCTAGATGCTTAACATAATATCACGCTGACATGATAAAAAAAAGAGAGGCTTGTTAGTGACCGGATATGCAAGATTATTGCTTATTGTGCTAGCTATAAACTTTTTTTAGGCCTTCTTGGCTAGCTGGCTAGCTAGCTAGCTCAACTAGTGCCGCAGCGACCATAGCTTGTGTATATCTGGCTGACTGGAAGCCGGGCAGAATTCTTATTTTACATCTAAATTGATAAAATGTAATAAAAAGTTAAAAAATGTTATTGTGTTATATATTACAGTAACTATTATACTAACTGTGACAGTACACTACTTCTGTTTGGGAAACATGTGATTCCATTTCATTGCCTAATACTTTGTGAGTACGGTCCTAAAATGGGACAAGGCATGGGACAAGAAAAAAAATGTTGCTTTTATTTAACCACCCTGGAATGGGCAGCATGCTTATAGATGCCTACTAAGTACGGGCTAAAGGGTAAACTCTACTGAGAACATGGAGAAATCCCATAATCAGTTTCTTAGTAAACTTTCCAAGGCCATCTGAACATGAATGGCAATGATCCCTTTCTTCAAAATAGCATATAAATTGCGTTTTGTGTTGCACTGACTAATTTTAATGATTGAATTGGCATAAGAAAAACAGTCTGTGTCAATAAAGTGTGGTGCCCCATTGGTTATTTAGATTGTCTCAGTGGTTGATCTCTTGTAACTACTTCTATTGCAGCAGAATCAATGAGACAGTCATCAAGGTTCCATGAACTTTTTGTGGGTATCGGACATGTCTGTGTACTGTCTATGCTCTCTCTGTTCTTAAGTGTGAGTGCAGGGCTGACTGACATTTCCACTGCTCCATGCTTGGGTTCTTCCCTGTTGATTCATTGCTTTTCTCTCGGAGAAGAGAGCCCAGGGGGTTCAATCCCAGACCTAGGTATTGCGGACTCCTGAGGATGTCTCAAAACCTAGTTCAATTGGTTTTTGGTGATGATGGGGAGGATGGTAATTGTATTTTCTTCGTCATTTTTATTTTTTTTCAATATTGTTCTAGTGTGTCTCTGGGGAGACATTTATTAAACAATTCTTGAAAACTGCTGCCCTCTTGTGTCTCTAGGGAAATGTGACCTTTGCCTGTTCGGAGCTCCAGCTGATGGCCACCACCTTTCTGAGCTCCACCAGTAGCTTCCTATTGCTCCCGGCAGAGCTAGCAATGGAGGGTCTGTCTATCCGCTTCCAGTTCCGCACCTGGAACCAAGACGGGCTGCTGTTCTTCACCCAGCTGGCAAAGGATTCTGAGCGCCTGGTCCTGCAGATTAACAATGGCCAGCTCCGCCTCTCCCACCACAGAACAGTGCTGCGAAGTTCAGAAATCTCTATGGGTGAGGAGCCAATCACATTTTTCCTTTGAATCTCTCACACAGCTGTGCTCATATTTCTGCATTTGCACACATGGATTCAGAACATGGCTCTTCTTTGTGTCCAACAATGCAACAATGAAGAAACCAGACAATGAAGACTGCATTCATAATTCATCAGAGAGCACTTTCTGTTTCATAGCTGTGAGGCTGGAACAACTCCATTATCCTATTCCATTTTCATTATGAAAAGACAGGATTCATGCACAAGGCTATTTTCCCTTTCAGCCTCATGACCTGAACAGTTTATCTTTAAACACACAGTGATAATGCCATTTGATTTTGTTTGTTTTTCAAAAGATAAAGAGATTCAGTGGAGCAATGCCCACTTAGTGGGTTTACTGGTGGTAGAGGCATGTTATATCTGCCAGTGTTAGATAAGATTATACGGTTGGCTTTATCGGCTTTCTTTTGTTTGATGGGAGAGGGTTTCATTCTTTCACACTTGAGGTGAAAACAAATGCCTAAAAAAAACTAAGTATATTCTTAATTTGCAGCATTCTTGTGCAAGTAAAACCATCTTGACTTTTTCAGGTTGTGTCATAATGAATTTGTCTTCATAGCATCATTACATATTAACATTATTTTACATTGTTCTTATTGCCATTTCTTATTGTATTTTATCAAGGAAATCAATTGAATGATGGACTGTGGCACTCCGTGAGTCTAAGTTCAAGAGGTGTGCAGGTCTCATTGACTCTGGACAATGAGCCAGCTTCAGCTGTGGAGCTCGGGGACAGTGTTTACTCAGGCAAAAGCTTCTTTTTTGGAGGTAGGAAAACTAATATACTGTGAAGGCATCATTTGTTTTTTCAATTATCAAATTATTTGGCAATGTAATAGATGCATGATAAATGCATGAACCTCTGGAAATTAACACAAATCTTTCAAAGTTTATTAAGATTTTATACTACTATTAATACTATAAAAATAAATATTTTTGAATGGCTACAAAGTTATACTTAGTTTTGAGCGTGCTTCTTTGGTGATATCAGCAGATATATAATAAGACATACACATTCAGTGTGTAGAAAGGCTGGTTATCTTTAGGGGAAAAATCCTGAAGAAAAAAGGGTATTTCCAAAGTATGGGCTATTCCTCACTGCTATTTGACAAACTGACGTGTATAGCGTTCAGACAATCAGTCGCCCGTCACTGACTCGCCAATAGTAAGAATTCACTGTGCCAATTCTCAAATGCAATGAGCGGGGATTTCTTCGTGCTGGCTGCCCTTTCAGGACCCATCCACTGACGCCCCGATCACGCTTAGTGGGCCAGCCGGGGAATTAATATGGACGTGGCTTGAACTGACTTACAAATGCCTGTGAGACACAGCTCTGCATATTTATGACACATATCTTTTGGCTTCTTGAGCCTTTAGTCCTGGGGGTTATTATCTTGAAGGTGCAGTAAATAAACTCTGCCAGGACAATAAGTCAATGAGCCTGTAGAAATTGGATCAGGAAATTTTGCCAGAATTAGTAAATAAATAGTTGCATGTGAATAACGGGTAAAGTGTTACTGTTTGTTATTCATTCGTTAATAATATCATTTTGCTGTACGTAGGTCTTTCCTAAAAGTGATTCCAAATTTAAAAAAAAAAAATGAATATGCTGTATGATCTAATTTGCAGTGTTTGTTGCCACTAAATGAGAAGGAAACATTTGTTGTGGATCCACAGCAGACAACCAATCACTGTTGCCAGTTCATGTTTACATGTTTACACATTTAGGAAAGAGGTTTTTAGTTCAGAGAAACGTGACGATTGACTGTGGTGAAATTACGCCCCACCCTTGAATATACGAGAAACATAAAAATAAGGCTTGGCTACTGTCCTTCAGCCGTTCTCTTTTTTTAGTTAAAGGTTAGTTAAAGGTTAAAGGTTTCTCTTTGGCCCATTTTTGGTGACTTTATATTGTAACTATCATTACACGCTGATGTTTAAGTTACAAATGCATGATTAGTACTGATGTTACAATAAGATTTACATTAAACATCTCCATTCAAAGTGTAGTTTGTTTTGCATTCTGTAAGTCAAGGTCATCAGCATGATTTAAAATGAATCATTCCCTGTGAAATATAGATGTGAAAATATATATATATTTTTAATGTATTTTTTGTGATCCTATATATACACTATATGGACAAAAGTATTGGGACTCCTACACATTACACCAGCTTTCATGACATCCCATTTTAAATCCATAGGCATTAATATTGAGTTGGTCCCCCCTTTGGCTTTCTACAAGATTTTGGAGCGTGTCTGTTGGCAGTTTTGCCTATTCTTCCAGAAGAGCATTTGTTAGGTCAGACACTGATGTTGAACGAGAGGTACTGGCTCGCAATCCCGTTCAACCCATGTTCAATAGGGTTAAGGTCAGGGCTCTGTGCGGGCCAGTCAAGTTCTTCCACACGAAACTCATCCAACCATGCCTTTATGGACCTGGCTTTGTGCAAAGGGGCACAGTCATGCTGGAACAGAAAAGGACCTTCCCCAAACTGTTTCCACAAAGTTGGAAGCATAGAATTTTCCAAAAT
>JAOYSI010072485.1:0-21440 GCA_025775065.1 Hiodon alosoides
TATTCAGTGGTAGTGTCTTATTCAGAGGTAGTGTTTTATTCAGTGGTAGTGTTTTATTCGGAGGTAGTGTCTTATTCAGCGGTAGTGTCTTATTCGGAGGTAGTGTCTTATTCAGAGGTAGTATCTTATTCAGAGGTAGTGTCTTATTCGGAGGTAGTGTCTTATTCAGCGGTAGTGTCTTATTCAGCTGGAAACAATTAGATGCATTTACCGATGTACCAGCTTCGTACTGGACTATAATTTGCATGCATATTTTCCTCTTGAATGATTCTTTCAGGAGACAAACTATACCACTAAAACTCACTGACGTTGACACAAATGGAGCTCAGCTGAGATATAATTGGAGCACAACCCAAGAAGATGATTACTATTAGGCACCTGCACGTTCGTTTTTAATGTCAAACCTGAAAAGATCCTAGAACTTGTATGTGTATGCGCACATGGGCTGTCTCGAGTGAACATGTTGTCTAGCTTCAGTATTCAAGGGGCGAGCTTTGGTTTCATGTCTGCACTGATAGGGCAGTTTTGACAGATGTTAGTGACCCATGCCATTTTCAAAATGACATTTTTATAGTTGACTAAGCAATTGATTGCAGGGGAGCACACTCAAGCCTTGTTGCTGTTGTTGTTGTTGCGGTTGTTGTTGTTGCGGTTGTTGTTGTTGTTGTTGTTGTTGTTGTTGTTGTTGTTGTTGTTGCTGTTGTTGTTGTTGCTGTTGTTGTTGCTGTTGTTGTTGTTGTTGTTGTTGTTGCTGTTGCTGTTGCTGTTGCTGTTGCTGTTGCTGCTGTAGTTGTTGTTGTTGTTGCTGTTGTTGTTGTTGTTGTGGTTGTTGTTGTTGTTGTTGCTGTTGCCGTTGCTGTTGCTGTTGCTGTTGCTGCTGTTGTTGTTGTTGTTGTTGTTGCTTTTGTTGTTGTTGTTGTTACGGTTGTTGTTGCTGTTACTGTTGTTGTTGTTGTTGCTGTTGTTGTTGTCGTTACTAATGGCCCTTTAACCTTTCTTCATTGAAAATGATAAAACACTGGATAACTGTAATTATTTTCAATTGATCAGATTTGTTTGTTTGTTTTTGGAGAATTGCCCCTCAAGATTTATTTACTGTTAGATTGGCTCGAAGACCGTTAATTGTATTTTGGTATTACATACAAATATAACATGCCGAAGAGAAAACGCTTTGTCATGGCTTTGATTTTTATAATAAATTAAGTGTATTATTGCTCAGAGTATAATATTTAATTAAAATACATGTATGCAACCACAACCACCATTGATAGAAAAAAAGACCCTGAATTGTTATCCACGTACATACGCACAGATATGGTTTCCTCCCTCTTCTGTGTTCATTTACTCTGTAACTTACAATTGGTGTTTCTCTGGACATGAGATTTTGTGGGTCAGCTTCTTTTTTCTTTTCTTTTTTTATGTACAAAAAAGAAACTGACCTTTCAGTAAATGATGAGAAGTGTGTACGGTTATTTTTAGTTTCGTCACAGTTCAGTATGCAATTAAGTCATGGCTGCCTGAGTATCCCCATGCCTTTCCAGTAATGCCCAAAGTTCCGATGCCTCAAATCAGATTTGATCATGTCACAAACCGACCTGCACATGAAAAAGTCATCATTTGTTGCATGCTCATAACATTCAGTCAAGAGTTGGGCGTTATTTGTTGACTTCCATACATATTCAGGGCTTCAACCTATGAATGTGCCCCACAAGGATACATTTTGTGTCTCCAGACCATAACAAAATCTGCATTGGTAAAGACACAGGATCTTACGTGCATCTTTTATGAAATGTTGTCACATCTTCATAGCATATACGATGTGACTCGTTGTGTCTTACACGGACTACACACAGAACATCTCACGTATAAAAAGAGTGCATGTAGAGAATAGAGATTGTTGAGGACAAGCTAGCTACAGAAGGTGACCCCCACCCATCTCAGTCAGCACTAGAGTATGATTGGTTCCCCAAACTTAGGGTGATAGGTAAAAGGTAATGATTACTAGGAGACTGGAAGAAATAAAATCATCGCCATGGTTTTGGAAATCAATGAAAAGTTGTTGTTTTTTTATAAAGTAAAAAAGTAAAGTATGGAGGGTTAAATTTTTTCATACATAAAGAGTGAAAATTTCAAAATAACATCCAAATCACCTACCATAATAGCTTCCAAAATGTCAGTTGTGTTGTGACGCGTCTTGTGCTTTGTTCGTCTTTTTGACACCGCTGAAAGCCTGCTAATTTTGGACCGTACACAAAGGAGTGTTTTTGGTTAGTGTTTTGTTCATTTTTCTTTTGTCATGTGCAATGAAGGCAATAAAATGGCGCCCCATCTCCCAGAATCAGGTCATTTCTGGGCCAGACGCCTGTGCCACAGCTGTCTTCTGGGATTCTGCCCACCCAGCATGCTTTCGTTCCCCCGGTCTCGGAGCCACAGGAGCCTCACGTCGTTTCAGCTCAAACCACAAAGATTCACGGGGGCGAGTGGTTCTAATCCCTGGTATTGCTTTCCACGGTATTCGCCTCTCACAGGAAAGCCCGAGAAACACGCGTCTTCAGCACACAGTCAAGCCTCCAACACACACACCAGTATACGGAAGCATGTGTTTCTCCATTCTTGACACGTTCACGTTGCGTTGACCCAGCCGATGTGCTCCTCATGGTGAGCCAATGACTGTCAGTCACAAACAATTGCATTTGCTAAACGTTCAAGGAATACGCGTGCAGCGTTTTGGTGTGTTTAAGCTGTATGGTGAGCGTCAGCAATATTAGACTGAGGGGTTTAGAACTCTTCAACACACTTTATTACGCTGCATGTATGCCTTTTTGGACTAAAGTAATCCTGAAAATTTACAATAGATTATTGATTGAAAGAAATACATTTTTTTTTAAATAACTAGCTTGAAAAGGAGAAAAGACAATTTCCATGCGGATACGTAGTATGTGAAGTCACATGAACCTAAAAGTAATTTTATTCACAGGCCAAACACGTGAATCTGTTTTTGTTTCGAGGGGAGTAATGTGCATTTTCTATATTTTGCTCAGCATAATCATGAAAAGCAGCATAGACCAAATAAAACGCAAAATACAGAGAAACTGTCTTAAATTGATCACAATTGCTTCAGTTTTTTTAACCTACTTAGCTATGACTGTGTGCTAAGCCCTGGAGGTTTTAACATTTCCAACTGTCAAAATGAATTATCCATCATAAATACAACTTAAATCCTAAGCAGTTTTTTTGTGGAGTGACTCATTGTCAGTGTGCACTGGTAAAAGTTTGTGATTTGATTTTGGTCCCAAACTTGAAAAAAGACTGAGGTCCAGCCATTGGTCTATATGAAACAGTAGGTACGTTTCTTAATATTACTGAATCCCAACATATCCAACACCAATCCTCACTGCACTCTTACCTATCCAGTGTACCAGGGTTCTGTTTAGTGTGTGCTGGGTCACCATCCAAAGCATGGAGGTTCCACTACAATGAGGTGTTCGATAAATGTATTACTTACCTAAGAATGTGACAGTAGCGTGCCCGGGCGAGCCCCGTCCGGGGCTGGTCATAGAAAGGGAGACGGGAGTTTCTGTGATGCCTTTTATTTGTCAACCCAAACGGCAACACTCAACCAAAAGTGTTGAAACTCAAATCCACTCCCCATGTTGGGGAAAACCCAAAATAATATTTTTAACCTATTAAGTCTACCAAATAATAAACATTTCAAGCCTTTAAGTAAAGGCACAAATCAGCAAAAATACTACAGGCCAACCATAGAGTTTTCTTGGATCCACTTTTAACTCCTATACAGTTTTGATTAACCTTTGTTTGGCATTGTTTGGCACAGAGATGGCATTGGCGCACAATATGGGATGTTACACATATTACAGGAAATGTTTCTGGTTAGGCAACTGCGGCACACAGCCTGGAGACACGCCCTCAGTGCCTGTGGACACTCCCGGGGCTGGAATGTCGGACAACCAAACGGTGGGCCACACCCAGAGCAGGGACCTTTCTGCACACCTTCTTTTGATTATAACCACACCCGTGTTCTGACAATTAAAGAGACATGCCGGCCAAAGGAGGGTTACATTGGAAAGTCAATGGTTAAAAGTACATGCTTAAAAGCCGTTTTATTTTGGTTTCCCCCCAAAAGGGTGGTTTTCTATTGTCTTCCCACTGATGTTCTGTTCTGTTTAAGATTTTCTTGAAAATGTTAAATATAAGGCGTCATGGAAACCACTGACCAACCCTAGACCGAGCATGCCCAGGCGTGCCACAGCAACATTATGGTTACAATTTTTAAGATTGGGAGATAAATGTCCTTTGCCCTGCCTTCTCTTTGCGCTTTAAATGGCAGACTTCAATAATAAAAGACCAATTCATGTAGTAGAGAGTTGGAGGACAGCATTTACACATGAAAGCAAACGCGACACTTGATGCTGAGTTAGTTGCCCATGGTTCCAGAACGTAAGTGCTCTGCGATATTTCAGCGGTATCTTCTGTTGCCAGGATAACGCATGATAGACTGTCATACAGGCTCTGCACACTGCGTCCTTCTCACACTCCCCACAGCCACCTCCCTTTCCATGAGTTCATTTGAGCGAGAAAATTAAGTATAGTTTAGATGGGGGTGGGTGGCGGCTGTGCTCTATGAGTCCTTTGGTGACAAGCGATTGTAAGGATTGACACGGGGCAGTCACAAACACATGTCCGCACCCCTGTTGCTCTGCAGAATCGAGTGGGTATTGCACACTACAAATTAGCTTAAGAAGTAGACGGACGTGATGGAATGCATTCACTATATCTGAGGTACTAAGACAGCGTAAGTGAAAATTGAGTAATTGTAATTGACGGTACTGCATAAACAACTGTATTTGTATTTCAGCGAATAGGAGAAAATGCATCTGGTAATGGAGTATTTGGCAAATTACATGAAAGAAGTGTGTATGTGCAACCCTAGTGAAAAGGTATCTCTAAATGTAACAAATACCCCCAAAATTAATAAAATGTATTCTCATATGAACAATTACCTTAGCGTTTTCCATGAGGTACTGGCCTTAAATAAATAACAATAAATGCTATGTATACTTTATTCTCTCTGGCATCTCACCCACCATCTGCTCACAGGATATTAATTGATAATACTGCTTTCTCTGAGCTACTTTCTGCTGGTTAACCAGTGCAATTATACAGTACACAATGTGATTAACTTTCATTCTTTTCCTATAGGTCCACACATAATCTTCCAAATGTGCTCTGAGAGTTAAGGTAAGAAACAATCAGTGCTACAGTGTAACTGTATACCTGTCTTTCTGTATCTAAACATTGATTATACATGTTTTATAACATGTATATGACTATACTTCTGCATTTTCTTTTAAATGGTTCTATTTTTTTAATATAAACAATAGTTTAGGGTCCTATAGGATTACAGATAGTGTTTTAAAATGATTTCAGCAAGGAATAGAAGCAAAATGTGTTCATTGGTACTGAATTATATTCTGCCTGCAGCTGTTTTATTTGACAATAAAATGGAGAAATCCTGATGGCTAAAGCGGAGAAAATTGCGGAGCCAAATCTTGTACATATGCAGCAAATACCTTCTTCCTGCAGCATCTATCATTGGACTATTGACAATGGGCTCAACTGGTCCTACGTGAACGTTTAGTGCGACGACACGGATTGGCGGACCTGATTGAAGGCTTACTTTTTTTTAAAAAGTGGGTGAGTTCCTGGTTCACAGAGTGCTTTTGGTTGCACGAGACCTCTTCTGGTTCATCATACCTTTATGTATGTAAGACAATCGTGCATATATTTGTGTCACAGCATACGTCAACGTTGTTTAGAGGCATATGTGTATCAACAGTCTTGAACAATCACATTTGTTTTACGGATTGTTCCTTAAAAACTGCCAGACATACTAGTAGATTAAGAAGAACCTTGTGAAAGGTGGTGTTTGTATAACAGTATTTACATTATTTGTTGGCAGCTACACATGCTGCTACAGTAATTCAGAATTTATTACACTCATTAAGGGGGGAAGGAATGCTTGATACACGTTCCTAGTCTTTCTATTCATGAACATGTGTCATGAGATGAACTCTGTGAATTTCCATGTGAACACTTGTCGATATACGTACCCAAAAGGTCTGGAATAGAAAAGATTTTTCATTTAGCGAATGGTTAGGATTCACATCAAAAATTTGATCATCTGTAAATAAAGGTTACAGGAGGGTTATGGTTTCAGAGCTTTTAAACTTGGGTCCAGTGGTGTGATGGCTTAGTCTAACTCCCTCTTTGGTGTGTTATTTATTTTATTTTATTTTTTTTATTTTTTTTACAGCATGTGTTAAAACATCACCAAAGGTTAACTGCAAAGAGAATTTTTGGCTTGATCCTCTTAAGCAGGAAATAACTTGAGGCGTCTCAAATGACCTTGAAGGAGAACATAATTATCATTAAAAATTCACCACAGCACTTTGTAGAGGCTGAATAATAACCTAAAGCGAATCACCTTCAGAGCTGCTAACTAATGTAGACTGAAAAATAACACAGAACTCCACCCCCCTTTTAGTGCCCAGTAATTTAGGGTATTTGTGTCGTTGCATTTGGCATTGACAGTGTCCTAAACCTTCAACACACAAAACAGGCTTTCCCCTGCTGTTCGGAAGTGCTGCTACATACAAATGTTAATACGGCATCTTAGCTGATAGCCAGGCATCCATTGTCGTGCAACTGCATATGTGCATTTCACTTTTTGACCACCTCTGTCACAAGTGTCACAAGTGTGCTCCACCCCCCTCACCCTTTTTTATGGTGGTTTTCCATCAAAGCCAGAACCACACACTTTATGCCAGTCCCACTACTGACACCAGTGTGACAAACAAATGCTGGGACAGCCCGTTCTAACCACGGTTTGAAACATTGCCAGTGGCATTTGAGTGTTCAGATCCTTTAAGCAAGAATTTTAGGCTCCCTCCTATCAGTAAATAACATAGTAAGGGTTTCCCGATGGTGGTATTCGGGAAATGTCATTGTTAAGTTAAAGAGGTACGAAATCTAGTATTTCACTGGAAGCCAGGGAGGTAAGCAGAAATGGGTGTAGTGTAGTGTGGCAAGCAGCAGGCGGTGACATGCCCCTAAACTAGCCAGACTGATACAACCCGGCGTGGTTCTTTTAACAAGACTGTGCTCGTATGTGGAAAATCTCTGCTGGGACACGCCTGTCTGCCAGTGGACGGATGCACCTGAGTGTACTTTAAATAAATGAGACCAATCTGAACTGAGACTAATCTAAATTTGAAACACTCTGAACTACCTATGAAGAAGGGTAGAACTGCCGAAGATTTTTGGTATCTCTGAAGAAAATTTGTTTGATTGACAATTGAAAACCTGCTAAACCTACAATAAAATTGTATATTGTACCACTTAGAACAGGAAGAGTAAATTTGAGATCACTAATATTTTTCGTTGTTTGGGTTTTTGACAAGGGGACATGACAATGAGGATAGTTTAGTGACTTTAATGTAAATAAATTTGGTACTGCCGTTGAAAGTAACATCTCTAAAATACCTTCCCTTCAAGCAGTATTTTAACATGATATGGCATAAGTGAGGCGGTTCCTAATATTTTTAATTATCCTTACCAGACGAAGTAGAAAATTGTAGTTTGATGGTTCTCTATATTCCCATAGGCCTGTTTAAGAAACCGTGTCACACGCAGTGAGAGCTTAAAGGTCAAAAGAATAATGTTTAGGATAGCTATGTAATTTAATTCTCTTATTAACATAGTTTGAGAAAATATGTAGTCTCGTTTGAACAGGTTGCTCTCTTATGTTCTATGGTTCTGCACCTTTAATTTGTATATTAAGTGATGGATTACCAGATGTATTTTTGCCATTTCTCCACTTTACCATTCTCTGAAATACAAATACAGTTGTTTATGCAGTACGATCAACTCTGCGGCTGTTCCCGATATCCACCACCTGAATATCTTTTGCAGATGCTCATGTGTACAAGCAATTTAGGCACAGCTGCTGATCAAGCAAGTCTTCATTCAGATTAACCTACATCTCAGCTAATCCAGCCATTCCAAAATTATATAAAGCCTTGAAGTTGACATAAAATATTCTTTTTGGGCATTTCACTAATCAAATTATTACATTGGATTGTTGTCTGTCCATCTTTCAGTTGAGTATGGTGTAGGTATATTTAATTGAGTTGCAAAGGACGCTGCCAACCATCATTTGTTGTTCAAAGCAATCTTATTAAGTATTTTTTAATTAACAGACATATATCTTAGTGACATGTAAATTTTTTACTTTCTCTGTAGTTCTCAGCTTCATAGTCGTTTAGGACACTACATTCATTAGAAACGTTTTACTGTGTGCGACATTCTTCAATTATCAACAAAGCATCTACAGTAATAAATTGCATCGACATACAAAATAACCAATAAGGAGACTTTTGACGGTCAAGATCTCATTAGAGAGCGGAGGAGGCGTCAGTAAACGTGTTACATCGGAGCGGTGTAGTTTGAGGAACTGGAGAAAAAGGGCGTGTTATTAGTAAGCGGAGAAGCAGAAAGTCCCAGTGTCACACTGACAGCGGCACAGGCGGATGAACAGGCATGCGAAGGGAGTATAGACAAACGGCACTATTGCATAACATATGCTATCTGTAAATAAAGTGTTCTTGGAACAAGGCAATACATATAGAAAAATTAATTGGATTATTTACAACCATAGATTATTTTCAGTCTTAGTTCTGTCGATGTTACGTTGATTTGCAGAGAGCGCAGAAGCTAAATGCGTACTAAGCTTCTTGTCTGCGTGGGTTAAATGTTTATGATAGATGATATTATTTCCTTAGCATTTACAGATTACAGATAAGCGTTGAGCCATTGGAGTTTGTACCAGACGGTAATTTCTGAAATATAAACGACATAGGGTATGCTTCGGTTTTACTGTCGCTCCGGCTCTTCGACTGCCTTCAGATCATTGACACGCGCCGGCTCATCGTTAACTGTAAGTACATTTCAAGTGAAATGCAAAATGTGTGAGTCACAAGGATAATGGTATCCTGATAAATAGAAAATTAAACGTGCTTGCTGGAGGCGAACCACAGAATGATTTTAATATGTTTCAACGTTTTCTCCGTTACGGTCGTCGAAAAATACGCGAAGCTATTAAGACTTAATGGTATATAATGATTAGGAACTTGCTTCTTCTTGTAATTATTTATGGATAAATATTTATAATATACCTCATCGGTTGAGTTTCGCCTCAACTCAGCAAGATAATCATGAAAATATGTTTTTAATAATGCTAAGTCAAGTTTCTTCATTGACTGGTGCAGTCTTAATGTGGCGAAACTGAAAAGTGGTTATGTGAGTGAACGCACGTTAGCAGCGGAAGGTGACGAAGAGTCTTTGGGAGGTCGTTGCTTTATAAGTAATATAATATAAAATATGTTGTAGTGACTGCTTTTGTACGAGGACACGTATTTAGTATTAGGACATTTTTTCAATGGTGTTTTGTTTAAAATGTATTTATTTGTTTGTTTGTTTATGTTTTGTCTTTTTTCAGGTTTGAATTTACAGATTAATTGGTTTCAGTTGAACAACACTTCTCTGAGACCACTCAAGTTGGCTCCGTTTGATAATGCCCTTAAAGAAAACACAAGCCTCTGAATCATGTTAATCCTATTATGAAGGTACTGCACTGCAGTGTTAATGACGGGTAAAATGGAAACCCCATTTTATCACGATGAAACATCCAGACTGCCTAATTTTGGACAGATTTCTGATTATGAAAGGTACCAGAATCACAAGGTGATGAACAAAAAAAACATGCTGTCACATAATTTCCCGGGGTCCATGGGAAGCACATCTGGACTGAAACTCCTACAGGGACAGTCTGGAAACAACAGTAACATAAATCCTCCTAACCTGGGAATTCATGGAAACACAAATAGCTCTTTAATGCTTTCATCAGACATGAATTTGCTAAAGCTGGCATCTCCTGATTTAGAGCACCTTATTATCCAGTCAAACCAGGGACTGGTGACGACCAGCCCTGGGCCCAGCTCCACAGGTAACCCCTTCATGTACCGGAACCAAGCGACAAACGAACAAGAAGGCTTTGCAGACGGGTTTGTGAAAGCCCTCGCCGACCTCCATAAACAGAACCAGCTTATCGGTGGCCCGGTATCCCCATCTTCCGCCATCCAGGGATCCTACCAGAGAAACATGATGCCCAGTGGCGAAATGCCCATCTATACAAACCTGAGCAGCTACAACCCCAACCAGATCTCAGTCCCAGCGTCCTTTTCTGGTGGCCAGCTGCCCTACACATCTGCCAGCCATGGCGTGAGTCACAGTGGGACAGGCCAAGGAGCCCACTCCCTCAATCGAGGCCTAGACGCACCTCAAATAGTCCCGGAGGTGCCCCACCCTCCCGGGGACCCTACAAGCTCGCCTCCGTCCCTTTCCCCTATTGACCTGGAGACCCAGGAGAGGATTAAGGCGGAGAGGAAGAAGTTAAGGAATCGCATCGCTGCCTCCAAGTGTCGCAAGAGGAAACTGGAGCGGATCTCTCGCCTGGAAGAGAAAGTAAAGGTGCTGAAGACACAGAACTCTGACCTGGCCTCCACTGCTGGCATTTTGAGAGAGCAGGTGGCACAGCTCAAACAGAAAGTCATGAATCACGTAACCAACGGATGCCAGATAGCTGTCAACTCGGCGACCATGGCAAAAAGTGGGGAGAGCCCCAGCTGCTGAACTTCTACAATAAGGGTTTTTTTCTGTTTGTTGTCACTCTTTGAGTCAGTGCTGTAAAGAAATTACAAGGTAAATAACAATAATGATGGCAGCTGAGATGATGTGGGGGAGACCCATCTTTACCACTTTTCAAGGGTTGTAAAAAAAAAAACGAGAAGGGGTGCATTGTAAATATTAATTAAAGTTTGCATTTCCTTTCGTTTTGGTAAGTTTGCAGTGAGATGGCTCCATAAGACCTTCTGAATTATAAGTTTTAGATCGTAGTTCTTCTACGTACCAGCAGAATACAAGACTGGGTAATGCTTATTTATAAGAAAAGGAAATGGTTGACAGCCATGTGGAAATGCCAGTAGAGATGGCTTTTTCATATTCAAATAACAACTGATAAAATAACGTGGGTTAGATGGGGGTTTTTTTTTTAAAGAATATTTTCACGTTGGACATTGAAACTAAACCGGGGGAAATCTGTGTCTCGACTGAAACACATAGGAGGAAGGGAAATTGAAGGAAACCATGAGGTCTTACAAATCTGTCGTTTCACCAGCTACTCTTAACGTTAATACGTATTCTTTTACTTTGGTTTTTTGGGTCATTAAAACAAAAATTTAAATGAACACTGTAATGGGATTTTTGATTTTGAGAACACAACATTTTATGACAAATACAATGTGTCCTATGTTGACCCAGTGCAGCGTCCTGACTGTACACTTTGTGGTTCGTAAGAAACTGTTATGCTATATCAATATTATTTGGTAGAAGTGTCTCCAGGGTTGATAGTAGATAATCCTGGTAGTGATTTAGTGCCGGTTCACAGTCATCTCTTACTCAGAGGTTTGCTGTTGTTGCTGTTGGTGTTGTTGTTTGAATTTAGTTTTTTTTTTTTTTTTTTTATCCTGTTGTGAATTGTATGTTTGTGGAGCAATAGTCTTCATTTTAACAGAGCAAGCTAAAAATAATGTTGAGAAATCCAGCTTTAAATATGTACTATATGACAGTGTTTGTTTCAAAATATCTCATAGAGACATGGAATGTAGAATAGTTTAATGAGATCATATCAAAAGCTACCTGGTGGGTTTAAAAAATAAATAAATAAATAAAATAACTTCTTGATGCTGATCATATCTAAAAGGTTCTTCTGCATTCTGGGGCGGGGATATTTTGCAGTGTATCTTCAACAAATATATCTGAAAATTTAGAATACATTAAAAAAAAAAACTGTTAATGCTTTATTCCATAGCGTGTCTTTACGTTGTGCATTAACAGCTAACCAATAGCAAATAACCATGAACTAAACTGTCTTGCAGAAATGGCATACTGACCTTTATTTGACCTTACATGTTCAAACATAACACTGTTTGAACCTGTAATCAGTGCAGATATGGCTGCATGTGAGGGCAGTGATGGTCTGACACTAGTAACTAGTAAAGGGCTTTTAAACTAAAGTATTTTTGTGGATGTGCTTTGCACCATTTAAGGATTTTTAAAACAATTTATTTATCTAAGAATACTTTTTAATATTTATGCTAGCTGTGTAAAAGAAGTACAATGGGAATAATTACCAAAAGTTTTTGGAGTTTGACGTGACGTTGCACATAAATGAAAACATTAAATGATGCCTAATATTTATAAAATCTTATATGGACAATGTACATTATAATGTTAGAGAAAACCCTAAAATATCTTTGGACCACAATGGATGGAGTGAAACTTCTCTGGGGTGCCTGAAGATGACAAGGGTTATATGTAAAAACTTGCTCTGAGAATATAATTCACTTAGTTCTTCAGTTCTTCAGTGAATTCTTGGTAAATTTATTTCCTCTATAACACCTTTAGATATTTCTAATACTATTTATACATGTATCTATTTATATGAATTCAGAGAAAGTACAAATAACATAAGGGGGCTATAGTGATTAGTGATAGTGAGGATATTTAACTCGATTTAAAAACTGCCAAGTGAGATGTGAGGTTTATTTTTTAGAGCTTAAGGCCTTTGACATTTCGTAACTATATTTTTGTATGAAAAATATTTTTGAATTCTAAAGTTTTCTTTTTTGAGTTGTGTGGATTTAAACACCGCCTTCATTGCACATTTAACTCTTATTTGAAAATATAACATTGAGGTTGGATTAAAAGGCCAGTTCTAGACTTTTTGAAAACGCATTCATTTCTCTTTCAATTGTAATGCCAGTTTACTCAATTGAGTATGTTAAGAGTTTGTTCTAAAGAATAATGCTATCTTTTTAATGATAGAGACAAAGTTTTGACAACGTTCACAATTTTTCAGTGAACAATTTCGGGGCATACAGAAAGGATCGAGATGATTAAAATATCGAGATGATTGGATTGAGTGCTGAAGAAAACTACGTGTGTAAACTAACTAAAGTGTAGTTTTTATGTCAATGTTAGAAAAACATTAGCTTCAGAAGAGTTGTCCCCTCCCCTTCACGAGTAACAATGTAACAGTTAAGGAATGATGTACGATTGATGCACGATCGATGTGACAAGTGGTTGTTTTTGGGATAATGGCGGTGTGGCTTACCCTCCGAGCAGTTTATAAAGATTTCTATTCCTAGAACTGAACTCTGTTTAATTATATGACAGATTTAAACATATCGACGCGACTTCATTCCTGTAAGTAACAAAATTGGTTCAGGTCATATTGCAAGACTTCTTGGCTGTTATTTCAATATATTTTTTTTTTTCACATTTTGTACTGTTGTTCTCTTGTCAGTGCTGTAATTTGAAAATAAATTGTGTCATTTGTTGTTTTAAATCATTTGGACAGTTTTGTTTCAATGGCCTAAAATGTGTTAAAAAACAAAACAAAAAAAACCTTTTTGATGGCTACGTGGAGTTGCAGAGAAGAACATGAATTCTAGAGATGAGAACTTTGCTATTAAGTCAATGATAAAAGGGCGGCTTGCCTTGCTTTATTTAATGGGTTTCTTTTAATTATTGACTGTTTTAATAAAACATTTACATCCTAACATGTGTTAACTGTCTGCTTTAAATTTCAAGATGAAAATTTGTGTCACCAATGGTTTCAATAACATTTCACAGCTGAAAAATATGCCCACTACAAAATACTTCCCAGCGAAACCAATGGGTTTCTAACAAGGTTCCAGTTGCTGGTCACTTTCCTTGAGGTACTGCTCGTTAAATAATAAATTTAAGGCTTTTTGGCATTATATGTTTGTTTTACGTTTATGTTTGTCATTTTGTGGTTGAAGATATTTTATTGCAAATGTTTTTATTTTAAAACATAACTTAATATGCATTTTTATTTTGTGAAATAACAAAAAATGTCTTAAGTATTTTGTTACATTAGTGAAAAGTGGTTACAAAATATTGCTGCCCAAAATTCCTAACCAGAGGAAGAAATAATAGGATCAAGTTCACCATTCCCCTGTCCCCCTTGAAGGTGTGGCAGAAAGGTGTGAACAAAATGTTCACGTTATAGCCTGAAGAAGGTGTATACCTAAACGGGTCGTGAAAGCAACACCTTGGTAACAACTTCCGCCAACTCCACAACAACCTTGTGATGCACCCTGGAAATTAACAGTTTGAACACCTGAGACGGGCACTACTGACCATCACCCTAGTCACTACTAGGCCTATCACCGGCCTCACTACTACTACTAGTCACTACTAGATTAAAAACCAGCTTGAAAGTTGTACTTGTTGATCCCATTGTCTAGAGTCACATTATATAACTTACTGCTATATCGTTTTTATAGTTGTTCCCTTCAGGTTACACAGAACCCAGCTCTCTCTATGGCTGTATTGATTTACTTTGCAACTCAAGCTGCTGGAAGACCAAAGCTGGGATGGACATGGAAATTGTCCCAGGGCTTGGTACTCAGGAAACCCACATTTCAGGTGGATTAGGACCCATGTGGCAGGATTCGTAGTGAGACGAGATGCATTAGCAAGGTAGGCTAATGCATTTGACAATCGGCAAATGAAATGAGCTGGATTCAAACCAGGGTGAGGAACTGAGTAATGGGATTATTATTGTAAACGTTGCTCAGAGGGGCTTTCTGAGTCGGGACTGTTTTTGTTTACTGCAACACAGTCCAACAATATTGCTCTACACCCCCTGTAATCATCATATGGATATGTTATCTCTACGCTTCGAAATTGCTCCAAAAATAGAAGATGGTTTCTTAAGTCAATTGCCAGGTGTTCTAGGCGGATATCCGCATGTTTCTATGTTGAGGAACTCAGCTACCATCCCCCAGATCAATGGCTGCCCCAACTTCTCCAACGCATAGGTCTTCTCTCCGAGCTGCTGTTCCCAGCCTATGGCGGATACCCTTGGAGAATCTGATTTAGCAGCCGACTTACTTGCGAGTAGCCTTTCACAGGTGTCTGTAATGTCTGACCACAGAATGACCACAGAGATTCTCAGAACTGGGCTAGGCACCCACGGTTTTCAGTTTAGATGAACCAGTAGACATTCTACGCTCCAAAAAAAGAATTACAAACAACAGATTTTCTACAAAATTGGCCCTCGTGCAGTCACAGCTTAAACACTTCTTGAAGTCGGTGTCAAAACATTTTTAGGAGTAGCTTATTGTGCTCATCTGGTGCCTGGTCAAACACACAATTAAATTGTACACAGACACCAACACCGCTAGAAAGTCTGTTGTCTACCTTTCGCCACTCTGTTCCCCTAAAAGTGGGACGTGCTCTTTTGACCTCTGTGGTCTAAGCAGTCCAGACAACACTTAGACTTTTGGAGACTATTTGGAGAGACTGCATTTGAAAGGATGGACATAAACACTGTAAGTTTATCTCATCGCATTTAAATGTCACATGAAACTGATATTGAGAATTAAGTAAGAGTTGAAAGTCAGTAGATGTTTTGTAATGTATTTGTCCTCATATGTTGTCTTCCTTTAATCCTGGCAGCAGGGAAGTTGAACCTTGATTTCAGGGTAAATCCACCCACAGACACCCTTCGAGAATTTTCTGTAATGGCCTGGTTTTCCAGTAAAGCGCACTGAATGAACTTCGGTCATTGTGAAAGTGAAAGTCACTGCAGGCCATCCAGGCTGGGGAATTATTGGTAATCCCACACTCAGACAATGAATACGTGAAATGACATACAATGACATTCTGACTATTTATTTTCAAGACATTGCCTGAATTCTTCACATTGTTGTTTGTATTTTATAAGAATAAATGGGAGGTCTAAATGGGTTATAAATAATAAGTAAAACTAGGAAACAGTAAGAATTCTGAATGTAAACTTGATAGAGTCTTCTGAAAGATGTATTGTGGGATGCATGGTAAATTAAATCTAATGGCTGTGGTTGGCAGATAATTGTGTGTTGTTTAATTTCCGGCTGTCAATAAAATAAATATTAAAGTGACAGAGACGGGTGTAAAATGGTCTAAAATGAAAGCACACATTTAGTAAGTTTAAAAAGACTATTGAAAAAATATTTTTTTATTTGACATTATTCAGGATTGTCGAAATCTCATACTAGTTTCAACCCTTGATTTGATCGTGTCATCTGTGTCGGTGGTTGCATGTGATGAGCTAAACTGTCAGTTGTTCTGCATTTGCCTAGCTAAACACCCAGGAATTGAAAGAAAAATTATTTATTGAGAGCTGTTCATGTTCCGATGTAAACCAGCTGTGATAAGAGCTTACGGATGAATGAGAAGGAAATGATTTAGACTTCCTTTCCTCACCATGTGGTGCTCAGAGTTCAATTGCTCTGTAAGGGATTCCAAACTCTGAACTAGGTTCAGGATGCTACAGCAAATAATTTCACTTCAAATAACAGAACAGGGTTTTTCCTCTCGGCAATGACTCATTCACAACTACATTGTATTGTTTATATGCACAAAGTATGGCTTTGTCCACTTTTCCCCAGTGGTATAATAACAGAGTCCCATCTGGGATTTTAACTTTCACTTATTACCTATCAATCATTACTTAGTTTTCCTTTAGCATAACCTCACAATGCTGGTCAGTCAAATTACTAGCTGAGTCACTGGAAAAAAATATTCCCTGAACTGGTCTGTTTATTGGTCTGACAAACTATATTTGGTTTGATAGTGAAGTTTCTCTGCAAAATTATTAAGATATTAATTCAAATTATTTGGTAATAAAACAATATTCAATATGCTGTGCTAACTAATTCACAAGAAAAAACTAAATGTAATTTAAATAACGTTCAACCAAGCATTTTTCGATGCATGTCAAAAGACAAATAAATAAAATGGTATGTTGACCCTTCAGGGAGTCATTACCTTGTGAAGAGTCATTGAGAGTCATTACCTTGTCAACATTGATCAATAGTGCAGAAAAAAAAGACAGATGTGCCATGGATTTGTTTCTGTTTGGAATCATTGGCGTTATTCAGAAATGGAGAAAGCAGAATATAAATAAATAAAATTATCTGAGGAATTTCAGTTTTACCCAGGAAAGGTTGGGTGTGTTCTGCTGGTTTCAATTGTTAGCTGATAGAGAATGATGGGTTGGTCACTCAGTCAAGACAATAATGAATGTCTTCTGCTATGAGGTATAGAAGATTTTAGTGCTAAAAAATGCTTTTCCGTGAATCACAGGGACGTGGGACAGTAATTGTGAAAGCTCAACTAATCTGGGCTAGGGGCAAGAAGGAAATTTAACATGAGCCTCTAACAACCTCTGACTGAAAATCCTCCTCACCTCCAACCACGTTTCATTGAAGTCTAAAACAGTTTGCTTAGTGTTGCTAACAAGAAAATTCTAACAACCTCTGACTGAAAATCCTTCTCACCTCCAACCACGTTTCATTGAAGTCTAAACCATTTTGCTTAGTGTTGCTAACAAGAACCTCTAACAACCTCTGACTGAAAATCCTCCTCACCTCCAACCACTTTTCATTGAAGTCTAAAACATTTTGCTTAGTGTTGCTAACAAGAACCTCTAACAACCTCTGACTGAAAATCCTCTTCACCTCCAACCAAGTTTCATTGAAGTCTAAAACATTTTTCTCAGTGTTACATGACGATATTAGGAATGTTAAAAGACCAATGTCATTCTCCATGACATATAGGCATCCAAGACAAATAGAAACAGTGATCAGGAAAGACTGACATATGTAGCTGCTTGCCAGAAGCCAGATATTGGAGATACTCAGTGCTGGGTTGCTGCTTGTAGACAGAGGGGCTGTGTTTTATCTTCATGAAAGGCTAGCGCAAAGATGCTTAACCTAATGCTAGTTGTGATGGGAAGGCTGTGGAGGGGAGGAGGCGCAGGTGCTTGGGCAATGAGCTGAGCAAATAGCTTGTATCTTTGATTGTTTCAGGAAGCTCGTGAACATTGGATCCCAGTATTGTTTTAACAGGTCCCCCTTCAAATAGGAGTGCCTTTCTTTCACCATCTTGCTGCTAAATAAGTAATGAAAAGAAACACACACACACACACACACACACAAAAATCCAGGCTAACCATAATTCCTAAACAAAAGCCGTCAGAAACAACCGCTTCAGCCTGCTCGTCAATCTCTCCTCTTAAGAAAACCCTCCACCTTCTGTTATTATGCTGTCATAAAAGCTGGGGATGTTTTAAGTGAAAAGGGAAATGGGGGGGCCGCTTCCATCCCTGCTGTTTTCTCAGCATGCATTACACAGACTCCTCTTTAGAAGTAACTGGTTTCATTGCAACCCGTTTGTTTGTGTGCTATTTAGATATTTTACCAGTTTCTAACACTCTCGCCTATCCGTCTAGCTCAGTGCCCTACTCTGAGTCAACGTAGAAAATGTGACTGATGTTTCCAATTAAGAGCAAACACCCTCCACAATAATACGCACAACAACAAAGGTGAACCAAACTGGTCTAGTTTGTTTTGTTCAATGTTTTTGCCAGTTTCTGCTGTTGAGTGTGTTTGTGCCATCGTTTTTCAGATTAAGGCTATTTTGGGCAGCGACCTCGAACGGACGTCTTCGACAACAGCTATTACTACTTCTGATACGTTCATGCTAGTTTGTGCCGTTAAAATTTTGTTAAAATTTAAAAATAGGTATGACATCACACTATTTTCTTTCAACAACACAGGAACCAACTTTGTCTGGTTTGTTTGTGAGACTTTGGTTTTTGAGACATTAAAAAATAACTGACTGTCAGGAAACAGTCCTTGATTTAAATACGACTTCATCATGACCTCTTAGTGCCAACTAATATAGTAAATATCACAGAACAATATTACTGGCAATTTTGACATTTCGCCTTTGAACTTCCCTCTGAAGTTCTGTATGTTCTCTTAAAGGTGTTTTTTTAATAGTTGGTAGCATGCAGATTTTTGATAGAAATCGAAATCGAAGCTCGAAGCTCCAGTCTCATGTTAATTTCGATATATAATTGAAGACATTTTTAATGTTAAATTTGAAAACCATTCGGGATTGTCAATCTTAACGCAAAAAATAAGCGATATGGGACCTTTGCACAAAATAGTTTAACAACAAAACGTCAGTGCTGGAAAGTCCAAATACCTTAATACTTCAACTGTACACCTGCACCAAAACAATAATAAAATAAAATAAAACTAAATAAAGAGACTTAACACACAGTTCTGACCACATTTGACTTTGTATAACATGGTAAACAAAACCCAATCCAGTTTGAGAGAATGTCCCTTGTTAATGGAGATGTTTTTTACTATAAGTTCTGTATCTTGGCCCAGTGACTTCTTTGTCTTGGCAGTGCCCCCTGTTGTTGCAGCCTGCCTCCTAAACCCAGCGCTTCCATTGTGACATCACCGGGATATAATTTGGCAGGCAAACAACTTGCTCCACTGATATGTCTGTAATGAGTAATAGATTAGGTCGTCCTTGCCTTGGCCACGGCAGCGAAAACACATCTGAAAGCTGTTATGAGCTGCGATGACATCAGTTTCTCTGGCGAAGGCTACTCTGAGCTCATCCCCTCAGTCCAGCGTGTGAGCAAACAGGCGCAGATGCACATGGACAGTCTGCATGACATGCTGTGGAAGAGAAATGGAAGAGAGACAATCTGGAGCCTCCCGAGAATCTGCCAGGACACACCTTAACTTTGCGTTTCGAAAATAAGACGCCATTTTTCTAAAGAGCTGTCATCCATTGCTTGCTCTCCTTTCCTTTACACATGGTTTCCCTCATCCTAGAAATGAACGGGCCAGAGGTCTGTGAAGTGCATGGGGCATGACGTCATCAAAATGACAATAGACAACAACCCCTTCCTAACCACATTGGGAATAGAGTCATCTTTTTTTATATATATATAGATATAATGTATAAATCTGGCATTCACATCAGAGGCCTTATTTTCTTTTGTGTTTACATGTCGTCTGGCTTGAGCCCCCCCCCCATCAAGACTCCACCCTAGTCCAGCCTGAAGGGTTTTCATAATTATGACCAACCTGACCCAAGCCCTTCCAAAACATTAACGTCTCTCCTTGGCTTGGCAACACAAGCTTTGTGACGCGTAGAGGGAAGAAAAGTGTGGTTGCTTAGTAATCTTTGTACACAAATTCCCTGAATTCTGGCTCCGGTCTCTTTATAGGTCCACTACTGTCGGCTGCTTCAATTGATGCATGAACTGTATTAGACCTGACTAATAAAAATAACTGCGTTCAGTTTGAGACAAAGCAGGAACCTAACGTCAGTCAGACCGAAATAAGCTTGCTGGCTACCTTTTATTAGTAACATTGGCACATTAGATGCAAAGTCTTGTAAGCCAGCTTTATTTAACATTTAGCGATTCTATTACTTATAGGTTTAGTCAATTTCACGTTATGTAGCCAGCTAGCTAGTAGTTAAATCTGGGGTTAATTAGCAAACGTAAGATAGCAATGCAATGATTATCAGCATTTCATTTTTAAATGATCCACCACAAAATGGCATCAAGTGGCATATTTTAACCCTACAATATTATAACATTCATTTTCAAAGGACATTGTTCATACCACGCTAAAGCTGTTAAAATTACGTTAAAGACTGTGCATCCAACAAACCCCCTGCATCTTCCGGAATACACATACAAACAAACCCCCTACGTTAGTCTGAAGCATCACTAAGCTATTTACAAAAACAGACAGAGATGGCAGGTTTCTACAGTACAGTAAGGTGTGTTCCTCATACAGAAAATCACTAAATAATAACAACTACTTGAAACAATTACTTGAAAGCACTTCAAACTAAATGACAGGCTACCAAGTAACGACAGGATGTCATACTGTCTGTGGTATTTTACTAAAGTTGCGAGCTAAAATAAACTGAAATGAAAAATATCCAATGTCTAAACCAAATGATTTTCCCTAAGTTTACGTCTGTTCGCAGAATTTCGATTAAACGTGTGGGCAGGACCACGTGATATATACTTAATGGTGGAAAAGAGGAGTGTTCTTGTTGAAATTAAGGCTTTCTTGATACAGTTCTGTCTCAGTTCTCTGTTAATGTCAAATAAATCCTAAAGGTTTGATTGTGTAGCATTTAGCAAAACACCAACCCAAGTAATTATCAAGGACTACAACATTTTTCTGACAGTAATGAGTGTCGTTTAAAGGTGTTATCTTGGTAATCCCTTGTGTAGGTGGGTATTACTGTAATTGTATGTCTGTAAGTACATGTAAATTAGCATGAGGTATACAGAAATAGACCGCCTTGATAAAGAGCTCTTTATATATATA
>JAOYSI010072486.1:0-21439 GCA_025775065.1 Hiodon alosoides
CGTTTATAAATCCAACTTTGGGGCCATGGTTAGGGAAATCAATGTGGGGTGGCCAAAAATATTCACCCTATAATGGTTTGGTTTTGGTTTATAAAATAGGTTTTTTGTTTATTGTTTCCATTAACCCCCCCCCCCCCCCCCCCATTCTGTTGTTCATTCTCCTGCATAATTCTCTTGTTTACAACATCAGTAACATAGGTTAGATATCTTGGTAATGAGGTCAAACTAATTACTCTTTGTTAAAAGGGGTCACAAGCATACAGAGCTACAATAACCTTTTAGTGAGGACAAAGTTAAATGAAAAGAGTCGTCACAAATCCATTCTTAAATATATACTTTATTTTAGGTCCAACATTTTTTACACAAAGGCCAAATTAAATATTACAAATATCAACAGACAGAGAGCAGGGTGTGACCGCAACATCAGCTCTCCCCAGGAAGGCTTCTAAATGGAAACAAAATGACAAAACATGAATTAGGAAACATTCTTTAGGAGGCAAATAACCACTGCCAAGGTTTTAAAACAAAAATACATGACACGTGTCTGGAAAATACTAGTGCCACTAGAAACAGTCGCGCTAATAATTCTGGGGAAATTAAAAAATGTTTCCCAAATCCATGCCACAAATGGCCATTAACAAAATACACATCAACATTAAACAGCGATGGAAGCATCAAGTGTCACAGAATCTAATTACGGCCATCTTAAGGATTATCTATAACTATTTTTGGCTTGGTGGCAGGTTTACCTGCTAATCTTGTTTTACAATGTCTTAAGACAAATTTCCAAACAAAAAACCCAAGTCCTGCCACCTCATTCACGGGTGTGCATTTGTAATGGTTGAGAAATCTGCTTCCCAAGACCACAGAGCTGAGTTTGCAGATGGATAAAAATATGGATTAAGGCCTTACATGCAGAAAGCCTAAATTAGCAACCTGAGTTAGACCGTGCATGCAGGCACCCACCCCAACTGTGGATGTCTACATTTTGTCAATGCCAAGCTCCTCGGGTGTGGAGATCCCCAGTTCATCCAGAGTGGGCCTCAGCTCTTGAATCAAGTAAGGGTAGATCTCTTTGTGAGGGCCAGATTTGTCCTGTGAATCAAAAGACGACCAGTGATGAGAAAGAACGTAAAAGACCGGAGCGATATAGTTACAGAAGATACTGACGGCTTTATGTGGCAATGCGTGACAATGACTCAAGTACAAATATCCATATCATCATTAAATCCAAGGGAACAGGAAACAAAGCATGGAGCTGGCTGAAGACAGGCAGAGAAAAGCCTTTGCCAATTCCACCCACCCCAGCCCGAGCAGCCCTCTGCCACTGTGCACGCCCAGTCATAAACGGCAAATGACATGAGCAGGATTCAAACAGGCAATCTGCCCTTGTACAAGTGTATGTACCGACTGAGCCCCTAAGGAGGTTGCTAAAAATGTTTTATTGATCAATTCAGGAGGTAATACGCAGCTGAAAAAACAAAGGACATGAACACATGAAGTATTGAGTGTGCAGCCACCCAGACTAAAGTTTAAAATTCATAAGTAAATTTGTTAAGAAATGGTCAAATGAATCCGACTCTTATACAAAATGTCTCTCACAAAAACCAACTAACTTTGCGGAATGAAGAATAACTAGGCAAACTCCACAAACTACATTGTACATTTCTACAAGCATCACACAATCCAAAGAAACAGGGTGTTGAATTGGTAGTTCAGAAGTCAGATTAAAGAAATTACATTCCCTCAGAGAGCAATTAATCCCAAACGCCACGATAAAGTGCTCTTGTATCTAAAACCGAGCAGTTTGACTCATAGTTAAATCAATTACCTAAGCATTTGACACATAAAAACAAAACTGGCTGTATAAGAACTGTAAAACACATGAGCAGGTACTTGCAACAAAAATAGTTTATAGTGCAAAACACTTAAACCCTGTTATTTTAAACACTATCAATGACCAAGTAGCTTGAGACAGAGGGGGATATTCACAAAACACACAAGAATAAGGAGGGAGATGTGTGCCAAACAATTGGTCTATATTCACATGGCGTTCACAAGGGCATGTAACTCACCTTGACAGCCTCGAGGATACGGATAGCACTGGCCAAGTCATTCAACCGACGGCATGCTCGCAGAGCAGAGTCAAGTATTTTTGGTTCAGGAACTAGGTCGTAGCCAATCAGAGTGTTCATGCCTGGAAGAGGGAACACATTATAAACAGAGCTTCTCAGCCTATACAAACTGCATATACTTCACCCAAGGTCTAGTACAGCCATTTCAGTTCCCACTTGATTTAAAAAAAAAAACAACCAAAATTGCCAAAATCATAACAGGCAAATTAAATGCACATCTAATTGATACAACTAGTCTGCCTCATTCCAACTGGCTCTTTAATATGTAGTTCTCATTTATACTCATGTTACTCAGGTTTGAGCAGTACTTATGGGTTACTTAAAGGATCGGACAAGAATCTGAAGTATAGTTCCCAGTAACAAACGCCCTTTAATCTCTTAATCTCCTAAAAAAGGTTTATTTATTTTTTTACATTAAATTACATAATACCATTAGTTCATACAGGTTAGTCTTAATAAAATTCTCCAGTCAGACAAACAAAATAGCTATTGTAGTTTTGAAATGCTCCCATATACCACTTGGACTCAGTGATTACTATTGTCCAATAAATTAACAGTTGTGACCAAATCTCAATTTAGGCAGTGTATGAGACAAATTAAAACTAACAGATCCAAATATATTGTGGTGACAAATTTGTTTCCTCATTGGAATATCAGACCAGACATTAATTCAGCACAATCATGTCATAAGTAAGTGTTACTCCCCTTGAACAAGATCATCCAGCCATTCACCCACCTTTCCTCAATTCCCAGGCATCAATGTCTGGCTTGTTGAAATAGGTGACCCAGCGGGCATCGAATTCTTCGTCCGTTTCCTGCTTGGCATGCGAGTAACAGCGAGAGGCCAAAGGAGCTGTTGAGAGGGAAACGGGAAGGTAAACAAGCGGACACACGTTTTGGACCCTAATTCAACCTTCTCATTTGTATAGCCATTCACACCTGGGTTTTTAAAGAGACACTCTTAGCTGCAGAAATATGCCAACCGCTGTAAAACAAAAAAAACAGCAGAAATATACACGAATTTATAAACCATTATAAACACTAAAAAAGCGTACTGTTACTGCTTAAAAACGATGTATCCGGATCGCCCTTTTAAAATATTCCTGGTGGAGGTGGTAACGGATTGATACGATTGTCCTATCAATCAGTTACCAATTCAACATAAAAAGATTAAAATAAACCTCCAGTCAAGTGCAAACTTAACCATCCTACTGAAGCACAACAATGTAACCACTGGAACTAAGGTCGGAAGGTTAAAATAATGGCAAGCAGCCCTGATTCTGTTCAGCTTTATAGTTGTGAATAGAAACGTCATTAAATTAATTCATTCAACGTCATTGCTTAATTTAAGGATCTCGCGACTAACTACTACTTATTAAACCATTACTACGAGCAATTACGTTAAACTGTAAAACACAAGCATAGATGACCGAATGCACGTGATTAGCATTTTAACGCGACGAGAGAAACACTAGCTAGTTACTAGGCCACAACAAGCCTCACTCTACAGACTCGGTCATTACAAGGACAGTGGTGTACGCTTTATCGGTTCGTGTTTAACGGTAACAGCAGCTTTGAACCCTTACAATTTTAACAATTACTTTAAATATAGTCTGGTACACCAACATCAACCCTTCCAATTTAAACCTAACCAAATCCCGACAATACTTGGAAAGCCAGCCAGAAGGCGCTTGATCCATACTGACAAGGCATTCCTAGTAAAGGTTATTTACACGAATGCGACTGAACAAGGCTAACAGCAGCTTTTTTTAAATGAAAGTTGTTTGTAAGTGACAATAAAATGCAAACTCACCTAGCAAAAGTTAACACTGTGCCGACAGTCAGAAAATCGCATACTTGTCTCCTTCCCTACATATCGCTGATTTTAAGAGATAGACCCTTCGCCAAGTTGTGTAATAAGATTTGGTGTGACCTTGATTTGTTGTCGTTTTAAATGAAATACTCTTTCTAACGACCACCTTACCTGTATATGACGGCCGTGCTATTGTCAAACCCCGAATCCCCGACACCGAAAACCTAGCAACCGCTCTAAACATTGTGGCAGGCAGAGAAAGAAGACGGGTTAGACAAACTCGGCACACAAGGACATGCAGGCGACTAGAATACTGCGGCTGCGCGAAAGAAGGCGCGCTAAAGAAGCAAATAGGGAGGCGTAAACTAAGAAGTTAAAAAATATATATATTTTGATTGAATGTAAAACAACATAAAGGGATAATACAGATTCAAAAAGTTTCAGTGGGAAACGGAGCACACACGGGTACAACAACTATAGACAAAAATAAATAAACAATAAGAAAATAACTAACTAACAAATCAATTCCTCTATCAATTTCAAAAGCCGATATATTTTTCCTGATATATTTTAGAGAATCAAAGCAATTCAAACATTTTCTCTGAAAATACAATGCACAAAATGCAAACAGAAGACTTATTTTATGCATTTACGTTAAAAATTCAATAAAAATATTCCCTTATTATACCGGAAGTTACATTATCTCTAGTAAACTGGGTTGAGTTAATTTCGAATATAATTCCAGAATGTGAATGTTAATGTGACTGCAAAGGGGAAAAACAAGTGGTCTGTTCTGAATCACAGAATACAATTGCTGAGTTGACGAATTTTATTTTGGTAGGTTGTTTGATTTACATTTCTTTTAGTTGTGTTGGTTGAAGTAGTTTGTAATCGCCACTGGCCATCCGGTAAGAACTGGATCGAAAGGACAAGTCAGTGTAGCACCTTTTCCACACTTCAAGGACCGATAAGGTATCTATGTGGTTCTATGCATAAAATGTAACATAATTAGAACCAATAAGAAGGCAATTCAATTAAGTCAAATATTTGCTGTGCTAGTTCTACTTAGTTAAATAAAAGTTTTGCATTTCTGGGAATGAGGTAATCAAACTAGCTGCGTTATAAATACACTAAATAGCATGGACATTATACACACGCGAACTTCATATTCTAGTCGAACTTCACGGAGAACGTAAATTAAATATAACACACTGCGATATATTACACTCATAACGGATTAAATATATATAGGTCGAAAGTACAATTTACATTCCGCTGCACGCACACAAATACAATTAGCAGCACCAAAAACATTCCCACATTAAGACTTCCTCACCGCAAATTTCTACAAGGTGTGGTCGGACCACTGTACACAATTGTCTGTGAATGTGACTGACTTCCTTAACGTTTGATTCCTAGCCGTTTTACACCATCTCCATTTTATTTGACCAAATATTTTATCACTCTAACGAGCTCTCCTTTTCCAGATAAAGTAAAAACTCATCTGGTTATAGGTCTTCATGGCTTTAGCTGAAATGGAAAGGGGATGAGCTGGATTAAATCATCTGGACAAGCTTTTATTTAAGTATATCTGGCCAAATAGGAAACAAATCTAATATTTAATTAGTTTATCAAACCTGATCTTGCATTCATCCAACTTCTTTCAGACAGTGATGTTTTCACTTATTTTTTATTATCCCTGGTTACGTGTCTGCATAGATATTGGACCGTTGATTTCATAGGAATTTTATGAGCCGCCACAAGGTGGCAGTCATGTCATTCACACTTTATTAATTTTTTCTTAAAATGTAAACCCGAAGTTCTGGAAAATTGACTTGAAGACTCTTTGGAACATAGTATCATCTGCGAGCTGACTAATGACAATGCAGTCATCAAAAAATACCTATAAATGTTCTATAAGCAGAGTTCTTGACAATTGACTACATTGCGGAAATCATGAGAGTAATGGTAACCTTGTTTAATTCCACGACGTTTGCTTCATCATAGCGAAATAATACCTTGAGAAAAAGTTCTAATTATGTCCCTGAAGTTCTCTACAAAACGATAAAGCCCCGATCCACGGGAGATTAAAGGGCGTACCGACACACACACACACACACACACACACACACACACACACACACACACACACAATCATTTATAAAAAATACTTAAACGTGATTTGAACGCAAATTCTTAAACGTGTTCTGTAGATTTGTAGTACACGTCCTCCCAATACAGCAGGGAAGTTCTGCAAGCTCGTAGTGCAGAACCATTAACCTTGGGCTGGCTCAGTAAGTGAGATTTACTGCGAGCAGGAGGGAAATCATTTTACAGAGAGATATTTTCTTAAGGAAAGATGACCCGGTTGATAATAATACCGGTGGCCAAGTTTCATAATTTTTAGAAAAATCACCTGAATATTAGTAAACAACTTGTATACACTAGTATACGTTTTTGGAGCATGAGGTATATTTGATCATGGCCGGAAGCTGAACTGATAAAAATGAATATGAAGATGCGACTGTCATCTGCCTTTAGTATTGCAGAACAGTCTTTCTTGAAATGGCCACCAGGTGTCCGTGCCGCTAGAGGATTTGAGGGAATTTCGCTGCCGTTGATTCTTCTTAATTTCCATAATGCAACACGAGTCGACTGATACCACGATTCAAATACAAATTTATCTTTAGAGGTTCTGGCTACATAATAAAATGTATTGACATTATAAAGTAAATAAAACGGAAATCCTTTTACATGTGCAGAAAAGACGAATTACTTGACTGCATTAGGCTAATATTGGATGTCCGTTTTGGACAGATTAGTAATTATCTTAATACATTGGCATCCGTGTAAATAATGCAAGCAACATGTCTAGGAAAAAGAAAAAGATCCAAGAAAATCAACTCCAATACATTACTGCACATATATACTTAAGTTAACAAAAAATATATTCAAATATATCCTAATCCCCTTTTAACATTGGGACACCTCTTTATACGGATGTCCAGGTCACTTCAATACAAACGCAATGGGAACAATGGGAAGATCGATGCGGACGGACCGGGAGTGAATGCGACAAAACCTGTACTAATGATTACATGTGTTTATTCGCTCAGACACTATTATCCAAAACGGCTTATTGTTCCGTTTATTAGGGAATGTGTTTGCTGACGGAATGTACGTCACATACAGCTGCAGCTTCACGTTCTTGGCTCGGGATTTGAGCTAAGAACACAATGGTGTACCCATTTCGTGTCTAACCACTGCACCGCGTTCTGCCTTTATAATCGCGAAGGCAAGTTGCTTACACATA
The DNA here is from genome assembly GCA_025775065.1 of Hiodon alosoides. Lineage (NCBI taxonomy): Eukaryota > Metazoa > Chordata > Actinopteri > Hiodontiformes > Hiodontidae > Hiodon > Hiodon alosoides. The sequence goes on from JAOYSI010072486.1 coordinate 7,262, forward strand.
TCAGTTTTGCACGAATAAGCCCATCAAACATCCAACGACAAAATGTTGTCAATGGATTTATTCATGCACAGCGCCCCTACGTTACAGGTGATTACAGATACGATTACAGAAGAAACGCTGAAGACGGCTATTGTTTGGTCGAAACGTGTTCGTTTTTTCTCCCTTTAACCCCTCAAAACTGTGAATTAGTGATAAGCTCAATTGTTTTTACGAGTGGACATCTAATATGTAAAGCGATAAATTCAACGGACACCTTTGAAACACGGACGATTGGGCACTACTGCAGGTAGGAGCATCAACAAAGAAGGCTAAAATGAAGAAGATTCATTGATTAATTCCCCCTTTTCTGAGCAACTGATTCTAGCTTGACTGGTAGAGCATATAAGTTTCTGTAATTTTTAAGCAAGGTTAAAGGTGTCAGAAATTGCACCATTAATGTGCCCCTTATCTCCATACGTCATTTTGAAAAAGTGGCCTTTTAAATGCTTCTAAAGTCCTCACTTAAATAGACATCTAAGATTTGTCTTTAATTGAGAATCAGAACTGATAACCAAACCGTTTCATATCTCTTTAGGTGTAAAATGTACTTTACATAAACCAATCTAGCGTGAGAGCATTTTCCACCAAAGCCAGCAGAAATTTCTTCATTTTTGGTCATTTAAAATTCCTTTCTTATAAGGCAATCACAAAATCAGCCACAGTCTCTCACATAAAATTGACACTGGAAGTGTGCTTGCAGAAGACGAAAAAAAACCCTTTGTCCTGGTTCAGAGGCAAATGAGTAGGAAACCGTAGCGCCGCTCCCCACGGTGACAGAGGCAGAAAACACTGAAGGAATAAATATTCAATTTAAAGGATTTTAAGATAAGGTGAGCTGAAAAATGGAGGCAGTGACCATTTCTCCAGATAAGAAAAGATGGAACCGTCTGGCAGGAGGCAGATAGCGTACTCCCAAGCCACCCCAGAGGTCTTGCTCTCGTCTGCAGCTCAGGAGGAAGCTGAAAAATAGAGCGCTTACTGTTATAAGTTGAAAAACGAATTTATTTTCAGATTATGTATGCAGTACCAGTGGTTCTGATTAATATAAAGGAAAGAAAAACGATAAAAGGGGAAACACAATGCTAGAATAAATTAATCTAATCTGAAAAAAATTGAACGGCCTTCGGTAAAATTTGCATATTTGTGTATTTCCCATAAAATATCGTAGCGTTAATGTTGATTTTGGGCAGGATTCAAACCAAAGTATTCTTTATAAAAATGAATGAAGAGGGCTGTATAATTAATATTTTAATAAACTTTATTGAACTCGATAACCTTAGCGTCATGCAAAAACACAAATCATATTTGATAATTAGAAATTAATAATACTGAACTACATGTTCTGTGCATGTATTTTTTAATTGTTTTTTTCACAGTCTCTCTCTCTCTCTCTCTCTCTCTCTCTCTCTCTCTCTCTCTCACACACACACACAACCACATTTACCATGCATTTATGTACATTTAAAATATTCAGAAATATCCCAAGTGAAGTTAACTGTGACCAACTGTGAGGATATCCTTTGAATTTAACAAGACTTACTAGGTCTAGCCCGATGTATTTTCTATCACAAGGGTATTTTTCCCGTTTGTGTAAAAGTCAATACATGCTTATATGTTGATAAAAAAAATACAAACTTAAAGGCATTCATTGGGAAATGTTAATTGACAAAAGCCTTTATTAATTCATGTAGCATAAATGTGAACAAAGTAAAATCCACCTTAAAATACTAATGTGATGAGGCAAGGCCTACACTACGATAAATAGGCCTTCTAAAATCTCATGTAAAAGAACGGAAATTACATTTAATAGTTTTTTACTCCATTGTTGTTGAATAAAACCCTGAAAAAAAAAAAACTTGATTTAATAGAAACACTATACAAGTTTCAGACACGTGTTAAGTGTTAGAGAAATATTGACGTCATGCATATTTTATACCCTGTGGACAAATTAGTTTCTTAGCTCCTCATAAATCGGTCCAAGAAGAAACATATTGTTCAATACTTATACAGTGGTTTGAAAGGGATTATGCCACTAAGCTTAATGGGTCATCAATAAAAGGCTGTCATTCAGACATGCTGGCTTGCCAACACGTTACATTAAGTGCTGGTGAACATACAGTTTTCCCACAATCCTATTCCAGATCAATAGTTCTCCATCCTTTAACTGGGGAAAGAAAATAGACTTACGGGGGCAGTGATCTCAGACCCCAGAGTTCCTCACAACTCAAAGTTTTCTCCATCACAACATTAGTCAGTGGAGGTTCCAGGAGAAGCGCTGAAGGTGGCCAGGGTCACCCAATGTGAAGTCTCACCAGATGGCAGTTAGATCTGAGGTCCTGTTGCAATGGCAGTTTGTGGAGCCATTTCACTTCACAGATCTGTTTGGACCCCCCTGGTGACCAGCTCAATGTGATCTATGAGGAATTATTAAAAATATTCTTTTTATCTGGGTCATGGTGTGAAAAAAATTGTGCTAAATGTGAAATGGATTCTATAAATGCTATGGACATATTGCATTGATAGCATATTTCTATAAACACTCACAGATTATTTATTGTAATGTATCAAGAGCAAATGGATGTTCAAAATAGTATTTAACAATTTGTATTGAATTATATACAATGTCTGCTGATATAGTTGCACAGTGGAGTCTAAAGAGTCAAAAGAGCTGTTGTCATGCCAACACAAGGTAAAAATTCTCTGAATATCAGGAAATCTAACCAAAAAAAAGTTTGCACCATTGAAAAATGCAGTTGTCCAGCAAAGCTTCCTGAAAAATCAGATGTATTGGGGAATCTTTGGGAACATTGCTCAGTATTAGCTTGAATGAGAAATACATGTATACCAATGAACGCTTCCTTTCCTTCCAATGGGATTCTGGAGACTTGTTCAGCTATATGCATGGCTCTGGTTGTTAAGCTAAATTTTTGGTTTTTTTTTTTTCTTTCTGTTAATCTATTCTGTTGTCTACTTCAGTTCAGTTGATCAGCATGGTTTCCAATGAGACCCTCCTCGGGACAAAGCTTTTTGGAACCAGGCAGACTAAAGTTTGGGAGAGGGTTGAGGGGTCTCTTGTGTGCTGACTGGCAGAGGACTCCAGCGTTCCTCTCCTCTTTCTGGGGTGGTGCTTCCCAGAGCATACCCAGGGCCTCGGGGGGCTGGTAGCCCGGCTCATCAGGGTCCAGTGGGTCTTTTGAGAGGAGGATGCTAACGGACGGAACGGTTCTGTGCACGGTCATTTTGGAGGTTCCCTCGCTGTGGTTCTCCCACACCTCACGCATAACTTTGTAGTGCAGCTTGGTGAGCTGGTGCAGCCCCCCCAGTTTGCGCTTCATGATCTCGGCGCAGGTGATGGTCTTGGTAACGGCGCGGCCCGAACCGGCAAACACCACCTGCCTCAGGCTTGCTCCGTCGCCTGTCTCTCCCTGCATGCGAGCCATGGCAAAACCCATCAGGTTACGGATTTTGCTGCCCTCCTTAACCCTCATCTGAAGCGCCCCAGCTGCCAGCCCCTGGAATGGGCAGGGGCCAGCCTCCTCTGTACAGCACACCTTCTTGAAGCCACCCTGCCCCAGTTTGAGAGGGGGAGACAGAAGCACTCGGGGAGACGGTAATTGTGTGCTGCTGCCGTCGTGTGCCCCTGAGGGCTGCCCGCTGTAGGTCTGACCGCTGTTGGTCTGACCGCTGTTGGTCTGACCGCTGTTGGTCTGCCCCTGGAAGGGCTGTAAAATGTCAGGCTTGCTGTTAAGCTCCATAAGGGCGTTTTTTTCTTAAGTCAAAGACTGTAATGTGAAAGTCTCTCGTCGACCCGCGTGTCTGATTCTGCCGGCATTAATTATCCTATAATTAAAGACCACCTTCATGCCTACAACTCCTGAAAGATCCCTCCGCTGTCTGCTGACCTTCGTCCTCTTCGATTGCTGTAAACCAGTTCAAAGATTAGTCCTAATGTAGCATCCCTCTAAAAATGATTCCTTAGCCTTAGTGATTGCTTTATTTAATATATCTTAGTTAAATAGTCTTTCTACAAGAAAGGCTGTTTTGACAATAGAAAGGACCACAGAGAAAACATTGAAAGGCTTACAGGTTATGATTAGTGAGTAATCAGAAATAACACTGAATACACATAGGCGTTCAAAGCAAAATTTTAACAGACCTGAAGTTTGCAGATTGTAGGCACTCTCTCTGCTGTGTTTACTGGGCAACTCACTCTTGCTGAACAAATGTAAAGACGCCCGCCTGTGTCTTATTGTGGTCAACATCCCATAGTTCAAAACTTACTTTTAATGTCCTTCTAAAAAAACAAACAACAGTGTTTTCCTGTTACTGCTCAGCAGGCTGGATCTTGGATTCATTCACAACGTTCTTCCATAAGAAGCAATGCGAATAGGTGGATACATCTCTCACCCCGGGACTGCCCATTGCCCATTCCTCTTAGTTTTCCTCCTTTTCGGTCTTCAGGGACCTCTGGAGCAGAGATCTCCGGGGGTGGTCTCCCTCCCTCTCTCACTCTCTGCTGGAGTGGGAGCTGCATGCAGGGGAGGGTGTCGGCTGTTAAAAGCTGGGAGCCCTACGCTCCCTCTAAGCCTCCCTCGGTGCTGCCCCCATTCATGCCCAGGACATCTGCTGTACTTCCACACAAAGCGGTACGAGGGACTGCCACTGCCTCCAGTGCTTATAAGGAGGAGTGCCGAGTGCGTTTGGGGAGAAAGAATGAAGGTGGATTGGAGGACGGGGGGGGGGGGGGCAGCTCGCTTAAAGGCACAGTCATTTTAACACTGCTATGAATGCTCTGCCATGGCATTCAATATGCACATTTAATGAGTGTTGTGTCCTGTCACTTTAAGAGTTGGATCTCAGATCATGAGCAACTTTGTCAATCTCTTTAGAGGACGTTTCAGGGCATGTGCTCAATGTACATGACTGATTAATCCGGAGTTCTGAATCAAAAAAGCAGTGAGGCTTAAAAATGCATTTTCGGTCGTGAAACAATTGATTAAATTAGAAGGGCTATAATTGAAACCATCCTTCAAAGAATTGTTCAATGTCAGGGGCATTAAATTACTCTGTGCTTAGCTTTTAACCTATTGGATGCTTTTTACTATTAGAATTTCCATTAAGTTCTGGCAATGTCTTTATCTAACAAACCAAGCATGTGCATGTTCTCATAAATTGTCTTTTGGTGATGGTAGAGATCAGACACACTAAATAAATATAAAATGATCAAGAACAAGGTATCAGAGACCAAAACTAAAAGATCGCTTTCCTCTCTGGAATGAGGCCAGGCTCATCTGCATGTCTCTACATATGCATGTTGTTGTTTTAAGGAAAAGGCAACCAACAGCAGTAGTTTCCAACGGCACAGGTGGCAGCATCTATTGATTAATGTTGATGGTTCTCTCCACCACCGCAAGAGTGCACACACACACACTCACACACACACCGACACACACAAACACATTTAGCAGAATCCTGGATAAGAGGTGACTTTGTTTTTGTCACTGACTGACAGCTGGAAGAATCAGTACAGACAGCCCACCGGCGCTGAACCACAGGGCTGAGGAGAGATAGTCTGAATGTCTTGGTCATCCTCAGAGAACAGAGACTGCACACTGCCTCATCTAAACGCGCCTCACTTCATACTCTTCCTTGCCTCTCACATTCTGCATCTACAATGTATGAAGGACAGGTGTTCTTTCAAAGTTCTGGATCTTCAGGAAAAAAAACCAAACAAATCCTGATAATACCTTTCTCATTGTAACACGTTTAGCAGTTGTTTAGGACTGAAAAGAGGCTAACAGTAGCCATCACAGGTGACTTTAGTGAGCATTCTATGGTTTACTGGCAAAGTATGGCTTCCCAAAGGTAACCAGTGACTGAGGTGCAGCGCGTGCAGACAGGCTGAAAAGTCCTCCGTTGGATCTCTCTCTTTCCCTGCAGACTCTTTTGGCCTCCCTGCCTTGCGTTGTGCACGTCGCTCTTCTGAAGCAGAGCACCGGAGAGACACTTCCAGTCTCGTTGGTTCTCTCCACCGCAGGAGACAAGGAAATAAATGTCTCTAATTTCTCCCTGCTTGTAGAGAGGGGGAGAAACCGAGAGTGAGTAGCGGAATCATCATTCCACTGTTTGTGAGAAATTACCCTCATCAGTCACTGGGAGATGCACTGTTGCCTAAGGGAGATCTGGAAGAGTTACATCGCAAGTGTGACAGAAAACGCTTTTTCGAAAACATAAAAAATGCTAGTCTTTCCAAAACTGACAAAAACAATATTATTACCGTATTATTAAATTCAACAAACAAACATTAATAGGAGGGTGAAAAATAAAACCCATTGCACATCACACGCCAGTGTCCCAGGCCTGAACACATTTAATCATTCTCTGTATTTTCCCAAAGCGGGGTAAAACATTTCCCATTACATAGTATGTAAATTCTGTTTTAATCCCTTAGGTAATGATGGATCTGAGCCATGACTCAGTGTCTGTCTTTCTCACATTCTACGTCTTGTTCTTGTCCCTTCCAGATGACCCAAACAAACAAACAAATTCCTCTCTGTTTCATGTTGCCTGTCCTTTAAATATGAAAAATAATCTCTGACACGTCAAAAAGGGTCTCTGGCTGTCTCCGCAGCTCCACGAAATGCACAGGTTGACCAGGTACTGCTCTGTGTGTAACACACCCTGGGGAAACACTCCTGGAGAGAACCCTCCAAGACTTTTTTGCTCTTTTGGTGGACTTGTAAAGATTGTGTCACACGGAGAGGAAGGTCTAGCCAATAGTTTTCAGCCAAGGGTAGTTCTTTTTATGCATTTGGTACATTTCACTTTTTTCAACATACTTTGAGATCGTCATTTCAAGAGTGTTACTCCTAAGACAGGGCAGGTATGTTCAGCTATCTTAAACATAGGCTGTGTGTGTTTGTGTGTGTGAGAGAGAGAGAGTAACACTATTTATTTATATAATAAGGAAAAGTTGATTCCTTTTCGTTGAGCATTGTCACCTGAAACATCTGTGACACTTCTGATTGTTTTAACTGCAGCATTTTAAACCTCAAACTTTAGGCATCACAGATGCAGCCTATTAATGACATTGATTTATAAAAAGTACTTATCATGAATAGAGTGTGACAGATTGTTATTTGACAGATGGCGGATTGATTGATTTACACTAATGAGAAAATCTTTTCCCTGCCACCTCCATGCCAACCAGCCATTTGGCCGTGATTCACCCTGAGAGCCTGACAATCATCGACTAATGCTGGCCTCAGGGTTGTCTCTTAACTCCCAGAGAAATGCACCAATGGCCCCGTGGTTACACTTCACAAACTCGCAACTGGCTTCTGTGGTGGACATGCTACGCTTCCATTAAAGGAACAAAGCCACGCTCAGCGTGGTAGCAAAGGACCCATTAACAATTATACAACTCAGGCAAAACAAAATGTAAAAAACATAACGTGACCCTCCCGTCCTTAGGTAAAGCCAATAAAGTAATACATGAAAGTGCTCTCATACCTCCTGCGTGGGTGAAAGAACCATACAAATGACCAAAATGAAATAAAGGGAAAGGACGCGGGTCGGGATGAGGGCTTTGTAATTAACATTCCGCGAAGGGAGACAACGAGAGAAACCCTCCAGGCATCTCTCTCGCAGGAGCGGCCCATAGCACTGCAATGCAGAGGTGAACCTCACAGTCAGGCGGGAAACTTACGCGCGCGAGAGACAGAGAGACATTTTTCGGATTATTGTATTTATTGATTTATACAGTCACATTCTGATTTACTTCAATAAAAAATAAATAAATAACACGCTGACATAAAAGCCAGGGAATTTATACCGTAATTATGTATTTTTTAAAATCTTGTATTAAATGAGAAAGCATTTACAATCACACTACTACACATTAATTTTCTCTTTCTTATTAGGCTATCCTGGCTTAAAAAAAAAAAAACCCTGTTTTGGCACGGTGTGGTACAAAACTGCCACGTGGCAATAGAGTTAATTCTCACAGACTGTATTTTTCATGTTTCTGTAACGACCTGGGAGAAGTTATGTTTCCCAATTAAAATTTTAGGCATCACAATTTGTTCTGCCCATTTTCAGAGCGGAATTCTCGCCATTCAATACTTCGGCAACAGTTTCACCATCTTCCGTGGTTGCACGGTGGGCAACCGCCCCTCTTGTGATCTGATTGGCCACCCCGTGATAGGTCACCCTGTGTGCTCTACTCATTTTCGTTTGGCTCTTTGAGCTGTCAATCATTGGTACTTTTTTGTGCCACCCCCCCCCACCAATTTAACGGTTGTTCCCAACTGTGCCCCCCACTTGGAAATAATCTGGATCCGCCCCTGAGTTTCACCTGATATGATGAAACAAATAAACGAGATGAACGCATTGTGCTTTAAATGAATGTCATTGTAAACATCCTGCCGCGCAGTATTTTACCAGTCGTTCATTTAGACTCCCATCCAAACGTTCCAGTTAAACGCGACGTTAAAATAAACACGTGGCTTTTGCCTCAGTGAACTCTTGTGACTGCTCTGAGTAATTTTAATGAGTGGTTTTCTTTCTCTCCTTTAATAGCCATACAAAGTTGAGGCAAACACAAATATGTCCGTTCTCCTACAAACCACAGCTCTACCATATGCACAGCCTAATGGGCTTCTCTTCAAGTTTTTCGTAATCAAATCAAAACAAACAAAAAATTATGTTTAATGGGATTATATTTAGTACACCAGTACCACACATTCGTTTAAAAATGCTTCAGACGTAGAGCTCCGTTTAATAGCATTTTGACTGCAATTATCAGGATTCGTTCAGTAACCAATAACAACGCGGACACAACAGTCCCGAACTTCACCTCTTAAAAACAAGTCATGCTGACACACATCTGTTCCGCAAAGACCTTCTAAGGCAATACCCCGACTCATGGACAATTTAAAGGCAAGTATAATCAATCTTCGTATGTCAATGAGCAACAATGCAGAACAAAGCTATCAATGTATGCGTTTCTTCCCCGGTGTGATCAAATAGCGTCTCAGTGCGTCTGCAGTCGGCCGCAGTAAAAGAGTCCGAGATGCTCCGCCTGCTTGCGCCGGGCCAACGCTTCTTCCCACGCAGTCCTTGGTGGGGGGGAGAGCGAGTCAAATGGGGCGTGCTGAAGATAGAACTTGGAGTGCGAATGTGCACGTTTGTTTCTGTGTGTGTGTGTGTGTGTGTTGTGTTGAATCACACAGCGAGTCGATGCGCATCTCTGTTTGCACGTCGGCGGGTTTTTATCTCCGTCTAGTTCCAGATGCGCGACACTGGGATCTTCGACCTCATCCCCCACACAGCTCAACCCTGAGCCTCAGCGCACCTCCTGTGAAGTGGTTTTACAGGTCCAGGCTAGATCTGTCCTATTTTTAATTGCCTCAGAGTGCAATCACTCTGCACCCCCCAAATCCGCTGCAAAGCTCTGCCTCACAATGGACTCATAATTACCAGAGTTTAATTGCTTGCGAATGTTCTGCTCCCCATGTGCCTGAGCGTTTCAGAGCTCAATAGAGGGAAAAAAAAAATGTCAAGGTTATGATTATTTCTTTCTTGTTTGAGGAATCGTCGTAACGCGGTGTTAACATTGTTTTCCTGTAGCACACAGTTCTATGATGTCCTAGTAGCAGTTAAATTTCACAACCAAAATTTTACTTGTTCCTCGTTACAATTGACTCCTCTCAATTTCAGAGAGAAATTCTTGCCAGGAAATACAGAATGTTTGAAGAGCTCATTCATTCTGTGTTTTATATTAGCCCATCATAATCAACGTATATCCCCAAGGACGAGAACAGGAAACCTCAGCTAGAATCCTCCAGCTATGGCTACATATTTTCTGAAACAGGCATATCTACTGATCCTCACAAAAAAAAAATCATTGAAGACCTATGAGCACCTCAAAATGACCTGTGGAGCCTATTAAAACCTACATGGTGAATAACAATCGCCAAAACTCTACAGGAGCTGAGCAAATAGGACCACACCCAGCACCAAGCCTGAAAACCCTACCGATGAAGCCCATGGTGACCCTACTTTGACCCCACCAAGGCCTCAGTACTGCTTGTGGATGCCAGTCCAGTTGGCTTTAGTGCCATTTCAGTCAACACTTCTCCACAGGCAATAAAGATCAAAACATCTTTCATTTACAGATAAGATCTTCTAATTTCATAAATATATATACACATAATTGTGACTACTATGTTATATGACTATTACATACTGTATATTCATCAATGAGAAATATGTTTAAAAATTAAGCATTATGGTGTTTTAATAAGTTCACAAGATTTGCGGTAGATGCACAGGTTGTGATGCATCATTATATAACTCAACCTAGAAAATAAAAGTGAAGTCCTAAGAGAGACTGAGACTTGATAAATGTGTAGCTTTGGAGGTTATTTGTCCAGTTTCCCACAAATCTACACCAGCTGGAATAAAAAAGGGACAATCTTTGACATCAATAGTGCCCAGAATTCAAAACGTTGTAGTTGTACTGAGGATGTTGTTCATAGCTCCAAACTAAATCATATTGTAGGGCATATCTGGAAAAAATAAATTGCAATTAATGATCCTTTAAGCACTGACCCGGCATGACAGACAGTGCTTTCCAAAGACCAAAGATCTGAATGATTGATAGAATATTCATGTGCTCTCTCACGGCGCAAGCGTCCACTGAACATTTAGCTGAAGAAATCAAAAGCCTTGTCACAGATTTAAATGGAGTGTGATCTGGATTAGAAAAGCATTTGTCAGAACCGAGCCTAAGAGAAAGATCTTAAAGGCAACCATAGCCCCTATCAAAAGATAGACCTGGAGAGGCTACAAAGTGAAACAGCATGGCCAATCTTAATTAAAAAAGCAACCAAAATATGAATGTTTCTCTAACCTATTTAACGCCGATGTAACTGCACCCAGTGCAGTGCAGACAGAAGAGGGAAGGGAGCAGATCTTCTGGGCTTAGGCAGCACGAGCCTTCTGGTTCTCCATCAGTTCCAATAGAGAGCAGGTCTATTGGGTCTCTCGCTGTCTCCATTCAGGACACCCAGCACACACGCCCTGCTCAGTGTTCTGAGCACGCTCGGCTTGAAGGGCTGACTGATCAGGGTAAAATTAGAAAGAAAGGGTAATTCTGATGTATGCAAAGCCTGCACAAGAGAGTAAATTGTTCTTTAAGACTACAATTAAGTCTCACAGGCCCGGGTAATTAATGGCAACAGCGCCACGCTGCCATACGCACGCTGCCAATCATCCGTTAAAACCCTGCTTCGTGCATTTCTCATCCTACATCACGTTCGCTTGCATTCTGCTAGTCGAATCACCAGAACCAGATTAAGGACAGCACGTAACCCCTGGTGCTGCAGCCTCCATTCGTTCATTCAGAACAGAACTCAACCCCCCAATCCTCCCCCCACACCCCTCTCGACCTCACCCCGCCTCACCTCGATCCTTTTAGAGAAGCTCTGGGTTTTACACATCTAGAGGAAGTCTGCTGTTTGGATGAGACAGGGGTGAAGTTGTGTTGATAGCAGGGCATGCTGCAAAGCTGTGTCCCAGCGCCCCTGTTCAAAGAGGCTTTGAATTATGTTCTTTGGAAAATGCTGATTGCTGGTTTAACCTGGCTGACACAGAGGCTGCTGTTGCGTTAATAACCTTCAGCGAGCAGGAGGCTGTCTGGGAGCCTGCTATCTCAGTGAGGAGAGGACAGGGGGAAAAACAGCAAGAGGCAAGGGAAGTGTGGCGGAAAATTACAGCAGGGAGGGAACGGTGTCTGCACACAAAACGGCCTCCGTGGGTAGGGGCTGGGTGGTGGTGGTGGTGGTGGTGGCGGTGGTGGGGGTGGATGTGTTTGGCGCCCGCAAGGGGCACAGCCGAGTGAATACTAACAGGTGTCACTGCAGCATACTGACAAAGTCATTACCTCTGCAGGAGCTGCGTTTCCCTGTCTGTCCTAATCGATTACGCCATGGTCAACAGGTGAAGACGGACTTACTATTCCAGCCCGGTCTCTCCTCCTTTGTGTGCTTTCTTATCTGTCTTCAGTGTTTACTTAACAGGCTACTTAATAGGCTACTTTTACTGCATTTGTCATTTAAAATTGCCTTTCAATGCGCATGTTTGCGCAGATCAGCGAGTAATGTTGGGAGCAGAAATAAGCTGGTTCAGAACTAAGCAATCAAATATTGATTGGCTGCATCAGCATTTGCCATTTAGTTTAATGCACTGTGTTTAACGGCTCCCTGGAAATAGCTGTGGCAATTTAAATAGATTTTTTTCATTGCCTGCCTCCGATGGAGTTTAATCCTGTCCCATCCCGTCAGAAATTAATTTTTGATTTTAATTCTTACGCAATGGGTCATCTGGTATCTCTTCTGCCCTCGTATTTTAATGTCACCTTTTTAATATGTGTGGATGTAATATAGGGACTGCAGAGGCAGACAAAACCCTGCAGGGGGCGCATTCAGTGTCACACCCTCACAGTGTGAAAACACTCAATGAGAAAAGCACCCCTCTGAGATGGCACGCTGAGGCATTTCAGTAGAAACAACACACTGATCGTGTTGAGAATGGAGCCTTCTGGGTGGGGCATTTGAAGCCCATGAGCCGGTAAATTGGGCGATGCTGACAGGTGCGGTGGCATGCAGCCTCCTACAGGGGGGCACACAGAGGGCACACACTCACTATTAGCCTCTGTGTATCCAAGCAGACACAGAAACCAAATGACTCCCATTTCCAGCTTAAGGAGTGGAAGATGGGTTTCATTTGCATTCCCATTTTGCATGCAGACTTCTAATCCACGTTAGAGAAAGCGGGTCCAAACAAGCATGACCCTTATTCTCGCAATAAATTGGCCTTTATTCTTCAGCTTCATTAAAGACCTCTTTTTCCACCCCACTACCTCCGAGCACAGAGAACGGCCCGATTGATCTGCACTGCATTATACACAGCCCAGGTCTTCTAATTACCATGTGTGCTACTCTGATCGAGAGAGAGAGAGAGAGAGAGAGAGAGAGAGAGAGAGAGAGAGAGAGAGAGAGAAGAGAGAGAAAACTCAGGCTGTTGGAATCGATTCTGTTGGTTTGATGACAACAGTGAGGGTACTGCGGAATGAGAGAAAGGGAGGGAGAGGGAGGTGTTTGTTTGTTGACTCTATCATCACGGGTCAGTAATGCTGACAGCTTTAAGGAATTTTGCATCTTATCACAATCTACTGCCTGCCTCCCTGTCCTCCACATTAAACGGACGAAGTCGAGAACCTTACTAACAATAATGAAACATTTAATTTACGCAGCACCTTTCAAAAATTAGAGCTCTACGTCCAGAATGAGACTAGTCTTGGAGGGGCAGCTCCAAGTCCAGAATGAGATTTTGCGTTTAATTTTAGGAGCATGAAATCAACCCCTTGCTCAAAGTAACTGTGTTCATTTCATAAAAGCTCCTGATGAAAACCAGTGTGCTTCTCGTGATGAGTGATGATTTCTTTATAAACTACTTCGAAAAGAGAAAAGATCACAAAAAGCCATCACAACAAAGGTTCTGCAGAAATGAGATACAAAATTCACCTTAGGCTTCCCATCTCCTAGCTCCAGTGTTCAGCACCTCCAGGAGCTGGTAGATCAAATGTTTGCAGCACATGCAACCATAAAACCAGCCGCATATCTGATATTCTGTTAAACTGATATTTCACTTATATCCCCCATGTTACAATATCTGCTTTTACTGAAGATAGATAAGCACGCAGAGGATCACTGAAATGTTTCCACGAAAAACAGAATTTCACCGGTAATGACCAACAACCATAGCAGTTCTGCAGACAGGTTTTCTGCTGGTGTGTGCCACTTTCAACACCCCTGTACCCTTTGTACACATTTTTAAAGGAAAAAATAATCAATCAATAATCAAAATACTACTATTACTACTACTAGTAGTACTCATTATTATTAATAATAGTGTCCACACATTATTGAATTCGGGGGCTTCTCACCCAGCGTTCCCCGTGAAGACGAAAGGAAGGAAGCCAGAGAGCGAAAGAGAAGAATCCACCAGGCCCCCCCGGCCCCCCCCCCCCCCCCCGGCGGGGGGGGGGGGGGGGGGGGGGGGGGGGGGGGGGGG
>JAOYSI010072488.1:0-21434 GCA_025775065.1 Hiodon alosoides
TTTTCTTTCTCATTCTCATCTCTCATCTCCCTCTCTATTGCGGGAGATTGCCGCCTTTGCAGTCTAATGTAGAATGTAGAGCATATATACACTCAGACAGAAGGCTGACTGAGGCTGGCTGTGATTGGAGCAGCACAGTGCCCGCCCCACTGGCTCCCAGTAGTATGTAAGGCTGGAGGAAGCCTTTCTGGGCCAGAGGAATATGACAGCTGAGCCTCGTACTTATACTCCCCGGCATTCATGTTTCAAACCATGGTTGACTTTTCCGAAAGGTACCTGGAAAGGTAGGAGACCATGGGAATAACACTTTACTGCCTTTTTTCTTTTGCTCTGCTGCTGCTGCTGTTTTACTGTGTGTGTCTGTTTGTGTGTCTGTGTGTGTGTGAGTGTGTATGTGTCTGTGTGTGTGTGTGTTCAGCCTCAGTAGGAATGGAGGGGAAGGTTGACATGCTTGGAGTTGCACTGGGACAGGGTGTTTATGGCTGCAGGTCACATCATGCTGACTCCCTGCGAGTTACATTTGTGGTAGCGACAAAAAAAGCACCACATTGACTGGCCCCAGATACGTTTAAATTTGTTTCATCGTGCTGTTCCCCCCCCCACTATTTTGGTTGTGGTTGAATCTGCATGACTTCCTATGAAAAGATTTTCGTAATATCATGGATGGATTGGATTTTAAGAGAACCTGACAAGTTTCACTCATGGATGGAGTAGTTTTGGCTGTACCACACATAACAGGCTCGATGACTGACACTGATGCAAAGTGCAGTCAGAGTGAAACTGATTTTATGTGGAGAGACTGAATGAATGTGGATGACTTATATTGCATATCTGTGATGGGACTCCATTGCCAAACAAAAACCCCTATGTTTAAACAAATAAAAAAAGATCAGAGAAAGAGAAAGTTAAGAGAAAAAAAATCCTCATAAATTATAAAGTTGAAAGTAAACGGTACGCTTCAGGTAAATGCTAGTTTGCTTTCAAGTGTAATTCTACGTTGGGTATGTCTAGCCCAAGCCTGCCGATTATCCTCTCACAGGTGTTTCTAAGAGTGTTCTCTCAAACTCTTTTCCCACTGAAGGAAGCCTGTTTTCGCATCCCTTGCAGGGCTGTAATGAGGGTCAGGAGACGTGGGAATCCGTTGAGTCCTGAGATAATTATGTAAAACCCCGCCCTGGGCTATAGCCAGGGGTACCGTCTGGTAACACGCTTGCTGCCGAGCGCTCGGACGTGCCCCGCCATTCTAAATCCATAATTCCTCGCGTGATTGGCGATAGATTAGGCCCACATTGCCCAATTCTACCCGACAGTTATTAGGCAGTTGGTGTCTGGAGAACTTTGGCACAATGTTAATGTGAGGCCAGGTTCGACACAGGGCTCCTGTTTTTGCTGGCACTCAGGAAATGTAGGTGTTCTGCTTTGCAATGCCTTACCACCAGGGCGGCAGACATTTTCACTGCTATATTTGGATGGGGTTACTGGTTAAACTGCTCGAAGATGCCAACAGTCGGGTACAACTGGTTATTTGGAAGCATGCCGGGGGGATAATGTCCCGACAGGGCAATCACTCAGTTAAGCAAAGTTTTTTTTAAACCCTGTTTTGTCATGACCCTCTGTTCTCCACTCTGATTTGAGAGGAACATAACTATTTTGTGTTCAATAGTTAAGATGTAGTGTTATTCATTAAGGAATAATGAGCTCATTACAATTATACATTTATATTGGATAATTTCTGCTACTTAACTTTCCTGCTGGAGAATCCAAGAATGTTAGACTAACATGGATTTACAGCTTGTCAAGCTGGTCATGAGAAGGTCCAGCTAGTGTTAGCTGATAAACCAGCTATCAATTACCAGCTACCATGTTCTTAAACATGTCAAACTGGTCACCAGCTGCTAGAAAATCCAGCTGGACCAGTTCTAGCTCATTTTTGAATATTTGTATGCACATCTATACTGTCTGCATCTACACAATGGCCAGAAGCATTTGTTTTTTGTACACCACAGTTTAATCCTATGTCTGGTAATATTTTCATGATTGATTTTGTTTGGTAAATTTTTTTCTGTAGTGCACTTAAACTTCCTATGGGTGGCAGTGTTGGGTTACGAGCGACTATCCTCCATATCTTTCTCGTGCTCACTCGCTCACATCTAAGAACATCCATCGAAAATGATTTAATTATGCTCTCCAATATGTCCAGAGACCATTAACACATTATATACTTCACAGTCAAGGCAAGCTATTGTGCACACTAAAATAATTACGGCATGCCATGTAAGTTTTTTCATTTGTTTAATGTAAAAACTATATCATAGATATGGTAATATTCCAAACAAAAAGTGTAGTACCATTAGCATTTATCCATTACTGTTTCTACTTTTATGTTTAAAGTTTTTAAAGGTTTTATATAGTTTATACTAAAATATTAGTGTAATATTACTTTTTTGCGTCAGTGGTAAGGATGTTATCCTCGACTGTAAATAATTTTTATTTATAGGTAAACATTTCTCCTTAACCCTGCCATCTGAGTAAGTAGAAGCAACTTGGCGAAATGTATATATTTACAAATAAGCAAATATTTCAGATTCCTTCTGCTTAATTACACCGCGCGATGCGCCGTTTCCAGGTTTTACACTCGTAAATATACAGCATTTCCTATGTGGCACTTTGCTCAGGATCAACATTCCTTTTTACAGACTCAGGGCTGCTGAGTGGTGCCGACGTTTAATCGGTCAATCGCGCTCTCCCATCCTACTGCGAAGGGAAAAAAAATAGCACACAGCCGCCCCTCACGTCTTCCATTTTAAAGGCGGTTTTAAGTCGAGGCCGTAGACCGTGATTAAAGATGGCAGTTGTGGTAAGTGCCTGGCAGGTTTTACTGCCCCCCACGTCACCTTGCGGATCTTGAGTCCTCCAGTCTCCTGATCACAACCACTTGCTCCCCCTCCCCTTCCGTTTCCTAAAAAAATTTACATGAATAAAGGATGCACTCCATCGCCTTGACGACAAACGGTGAAGCCGTCCTAAGCGTCTGCATCTCTCTTCCTGTCCGGGTCGCTAATCTGACTCTGACTGGATTCATGAGACGGATGATGCAGCACGTGCCACTAATAAGGCCCAGTTTAACGGCCGACATGCATGTATCCGCATACACCAGCTGCCGGACACACACACATAACAAAACACTCCACTATTCCAGTGTCAGATGATAACCTCAATCCAGCTGGGAAATGTGCCCACAGACCGGCTCTGAGTTGGTCTGTGGATATGGAGCCGTCACAGATTACTTTTGCTCGCTCCGGGTGGAGAAACACGTGGCAATAGCCGCTCCTGATGTCGAAAGAACAGCTAGGTCCATCGGGAGAAAGGAAATCATATGAGGTTAGATAAATAGATTAGAGTATTAAAAAAAAAAAATCTTGGTGTGAAGTGGAGTGCAGTCAGCCAGGGAATTAGTGAGGGACAGGGATGGCATGTGAGAGTTTGGGTCGGTGTGTGTGTGTGTGTGTGTGTGTGTGTGTGTGGGTGGGGGGGCAGCTGTGCCCGGTCCCAGGAGTTCCTGCCTGAGCCACTCATTGTCCTACAGGGCACCTGGAGAACATTGAGATTTCACAGGAGACGCGGCGAGAAGGAGTGAGTCTCTCAACTCTCCGCCACTCTGCCACAGTTTCAGTCTGAGCTCAGGACCAACTAGACTAAAAGAGAAGCAAAGGGAGAGAGTACTGCTTCCCAACTCAAGTTTGAGCAGGAGATTCTTGCACTACTTACTGGACAGGAAAAATGTATACAGTGATAGACTTTTACCCTATGCTGCCTTTGTCGTGTAGATTTGATTTATTTAAAAAAAAAATTTTTTTTACCTCAATTATTCCATGGCTTGGCTCATTTTGTTGGATCCTGTACTTATATATATCTGTCCTAATAAATCTTTCTTCTCTTTGCTCACAGGGCCAAAGACATGAAGAACCGGCTGACTTTCCTGAGGAGGAGGAATGAGTCTCCCGGAAGCAACCCAGCCAGCAAGCTGGACAAAGCCATGAAGTCAGTCAAGTAAGTGTCTCACCCCAGCCGGCTGGCAGGAAGTGGGTGGGGGGGGGGGGGCTTCTAGCCGAGCCACAGCAAGGGGCAGGTGGGCACTGGGGCGCACAGGAGTCGCTGGTGTTTGCTTCTAGATCTCCAGGCTTTAGGTCCATCGAAACTCTGACCGTTTGTGGTGCGTGTTTATAATCTCGAGGTTCCACTGCTGCACACTGATAAGGAGCCTGGATGGCTTTAGCTGTGTTTTTAAGGAAGGACGGCGCAATTAGCTGGTACTAACGAAGCGGTCAATGACGCAATAGGAGGCATCTGCGCGTCTCGCTATGTTACCTTTGAGTCTGCGGTTTGCTTGTCTGACCGCCTTTGGGAGAGCACATGGAATCTCCTGTTTACAAGCAGCATTTCCTATCATTCCAAACAATTTAGAGTTTGCATAAATAGTGCAGAATCCTCTACGTCTTCAGTTAGGGTCCTATTTAGAAGATTGGGTGGCGGGCTGGGACAGCATTTCCACCCTCCCAGGCTAGACTACCACGAAACCAACACCTGAAGAATGATTTTCCAATGAGGTCTGTCAACAAGTCGAGCGACAGTTGAGCACTGCCTAAACAGATGGCTGGCTTGAGCCCAAGGTCAAGGCAAGATCCCGCTTTGAAAGATTCCCACCCCTGCTGATTACCGCTCAAATCTTTATTAGCGGATCCTGCTGGCGTTTTGCTGAATCGCATGGCCACTCTGCACTGCTTCCTTCACCTGGCGATGCGATTCTCAGTTTCCATCTGCCTCACCGGCTGCGAGATGGTTTGAATCTGTGCAATCTGCTAGGCGTCTAAGACACGGCCGATAGTTTCAAGGCTCGCCGCTTTTCCACACCTCATAAGGGAGAGATGTGTGGGTGTAGTTGGCACTGGATTATCGTTTGGCTGCAGTTTCAACAGAAATAAGCATTGCATGAATCATTTGAAGTGTGAAACTTCCCATACATAGCACCCCTGCTTACTTACAACCACTAGAAGATTAGATTTATATCGTTGCATTCAGTTTCCTCAAAACTGTTACTCGGGTGTCACTTGGCTACATATTCACAGTAAATATATTAGCCTTCCACGCTAATCTCATATATGTATAAAATGCCTAGCATGGCAAGCATTTTTTGTATAATGTTTCAAAAGTCTGCAATCAGGATTGGTCAGCTAAATCAGTCATTTCATGGTGGTTGTTTAAATAGTGGGTAACAATATACAATTTAGTTTCAACTTCTTAAGCGTAAACTGTCATTTTAGAGCAACTATAGGTATTTCTCCTGGACCAATTTTTCTGCTCCAGCATTTAGAACCAACCGGTGATGTCATTTTGTCTGCGGCATGTATGGAAGCCTGGATCTCGTGGACCAATCTCAGGAGCACATTGAGGAATGTGAGAGAAAGCCGTACAGTGGACGCCAGATGGACAGCGTACCATGTGCCGCAGTCAGAATAGACTGGACACAGAAAGTTGAGATGGAAGGGGAGGAAGGAAGGCGGAAACAGGAGAGCGGAGAAATGAGCCCCTCCCGGTGGAATAAAGGCTCCGCCCCCATCACCCCTCCCACAGCCAGTCAGAGCATGTATACGCAGTGTCCAGTGGAGACAGAGAGGCTCGCACACACGCACAGAGCAGGAGAAGCAGTCGCGCTGAGTGAGAGAGCAAGAGAGGGGAAACGGCTTGCTGCAGCGGCTCTCACTCTCACTCTCGCAATCACGTGGCTTCGGATGGGTCATACAATGAGAAACCTGGTAGACATGGGCTTGCTAAAGAACCGATCCGCTTTCATCTGCAGGCCCACCCCAGAAGAGGCCCAGAAGTGGGGGGAGTCCCTTGATAAGCTGCTGGTCCACAAATGTAAGTTTCACCATGTTTCAATTATTGCTGCAGCTGTGTCACATGCCGAGGCGAGCTGTTCCGAGACCATACCATCTTAGTTATGTATCATTGTCCTTAAGCCTATCAAACCTCTAGAGTTATTATTAGCAGTAGTATTTTTTATTATCATTTGTGGTTATTTGTTTATCAGTTTGAATCCCTTTTTAACATATATTTATGCATTTTTTTGGGGTTTTCTTAAGGTATGCAAGCCTTGCATTTTTCAGCACGTTGAGTACATGTTAATGAAATGAGCTGAAGTTAGTGAATGGGGAGAATATTCTAAACCCTCCAGGACTGGTATTAATCACGTCAGTGAAAACAGCGCTGCATTACCATTCGCTGTAAATTCTGCAGAGCATTTCTATATTTGTACTTCAGAAATAATGCTTTAAAAGACTGTGCAAAGCCAGGTGATTTTACGATGGCTTTCACTGGACCTTTTCAGCTTATCTGCATGTACTGTAACAACGTTGTAACAATATTGAATGCTGTACGCTTTTTTTTTTTAGTGTCTCTAGTGTGTTTTGCACCCCTTTCTCTTGTGGAAACGTGTTTGGCATGGTGCGACCGCAAGCAGCAGTTTTAATTATGGAAACAAAAAAAAATTAGTACATAATTTTTTTTCCCCCCCATTTCATTTTTAGACAAAATTCTCCAGTGCCAGGTTTTGCCTCAGCTCAAAAGGAGGACCTGAAATTGCTCATTATACCAAGCACAAGTGAATAGATTTTCCGCTGTGCTACGGGGTTAATTTAAAGATACATCTTTGGCGTGCTTCGATACTGAATCCCGTTGTACTCGCTGCATGTTATTTGTGTGTTGTTTTGTCTGCGCCGACTGCCCTTGTCAGGCTTGATTCTGCACAACGCGCCTCTGCAGATGTGCCGTGCACGGTGTGGATTTCATGCATCTCTCTTCAGTGACAGACTTTCTCCTTTCCCTCCATCAGATGGCCTTGCTGCCTTCAGAGCATTTCTGCGCACAGAGTTCAGTGAGGAAAACCTGGAATTCTGGCTGGCATGTGAGGATTACAGGAAGATTAAATCACAGTCCAAAATGGCATCCAAAGCCAAGAAGATATTTTCAGAATACATAGCTATCCAGTCCTGCAAGGAGGTGAGTGCAGGCTTGTAGTAACACATGTAACAAATGTAGTAACAATACAAAACTCATTTACTCACTTCAGAAATTAAAATTGTGTTGTTTGGAAAAAATGGACAACAACCTGCATCACATGGACAACATATTTAATTAACAAAATAAACAAAAACACAAAATCTCTCAAAGGATGGACTGAACTAAGAAAGTAACATGGATGTATACGCACTTACATTTTTTTACTGGTGGTCCAGAAGAAATGTTCGTGTTGCGTTGAGAGTAATCCTACTGATTTACCATTTCCCCCCCAGGTCAACCTGGACTCTTACACCCGAGAGCACACCAAGGAGAACCTGCAGACCATCACGTCCTCCTGCTTTGACCTGGCCCAAAAGAGGATATACGGACTCATGGAGAAGGACTCCTACCCCCGTTTCCTTCGCTCAGATCTCTACACGGACTTGCTCAACCAAAAAAAGCCTAACTCCACACCTGCCTCCTCGTCTTAAGGCCGAAACAAGGGAGAGACCAGCAAATAGAAAGGGTGTTGATTTCACTTAGCTTCTTTCCCATCCCGAGCTCTTATGATTTTGTCTTGAGTGTGGAAGAGTCACGAGGGATGCTGTATTGCTTTAGAGGAGCGGGACAGAGGCCCCTGGGGAGGGGGTCCAGGGATACTCACCTGAACAGGGCTGTCACTGGGCGCCCGGGACCGGCATCTGGGCAGGGGCTGGAAGCATTTTTTTTTGTAGTAGTAATTTTTCTTTCATCTGATAGAGCAAAAGGCGAGAGTGGTTATAAAACCCATAGGTTTAAAGTCCAGCAGTACTGGTTTAATCCTCATTTAGAAGTCCTCTACACAAGTTGTAGGTATGACAAGGAGGTAAAATTTTGCCATTTGCATTGCTTTTCTGACCTTTCTAAAACAATCCGGTGAAAGTTATCCCTCCTGATCATTCCGTGGGAATATTTTTTGTGCCATTATTATCCACTTACTTTGTTTGAGGCATGATGACCCCACCCCTGTAAAAGAGTACTCCCCCACCTCTCCTCAGTTCTGTGGGCCCCACACCCCTTTGTTTGAATTTATCAGCGGAATACCACAAACAGAGAGAGAGCAGAAAAAGCAGAGCAACTGTTGGACCACATTGGAAAAGCAGAAGTTCTGGTGTCCCGTTTTCCGCATTGATCTCGGCTGGCTCTCCCCAAAGAATGCATTTCTGAGATTTTCTGTGGAGCCAATAAACAATTCATTGTAACCAGAGCTGGACTGGACCAAGATGTGTTCTCAGGACATTTAGGCACTCGACTATGAAGCTTCCAAGCTTTTTTGTAATTGTTATTTTTGAACGTCATTTTTTTAAATTATATTTTATTGGTTGTAAAACCTGTATTCACTCCAATAGAGATACAGTGGTACACTGTTAGGGGTTTGCTTCTTAGAATAAGCCGCTTTTTCTGGACAGAGGTTTGCATATTTATTTAGATACTTTAGAGCTGGATGCTTCTATCACTCAGCAAAAAGCTCTCCCCTCCTGTGACCACAAACTAGGTCCAAAGCTGTCTGGATTTAAAGTGCAATATACATTTTGTTTCTTTTTTTGTGTAAGATTCACTTTCAGCTAGGTGATGAATTAAGCTCTATATTAACTTTATTTGTAAGAGTTGACGTACAATTCCTGCTTGGAGGTTAAATAACAGTTTCAATAATGCAACATGAGTACTAAAAAAACAAGTTAGAATTGTAAGTGTTCCTCCTAGCAGCAGGCAGCTAGGGCTTAATGGTGTAAATATCATTCTTAAGAAAAGTTTTAAAAGGACAAAAAGTGATTTCATTGTCACATGAGAAATATGATTGTATCTATGTAAATATGAGACTCTTACGAGCTATAAAAAATAGCGTGTTGTTATAAAAGAAGAGACGTCGGCAAGGTCTGCCACATCTCGTGCATAAACTGCTTGTGTAAATAAAGGAGTTTTATTTAATGTATTTGATCATTTTCACTGTTTACAACTCAACACATCTCCTAAAATAGCAAAAAATAAACAATTGGTGTCATTGCTAAAGACGAATAAAACAACCAACAGGTAAAATGGCCTTTGAGAATATTCCTTGTCTTTTTCTTTTCTGTCGATTGCTTTGACAACATTTTTAAACACATACTTTACATTCATATGGAGAGCACATGGACAGTACATCACCCATGACATAAATATGGCACACTGGTTGAGAGGAAATCACATGCGTATTTAACTAGCATACGGTTTCCCTGTAAAGCAACAGCATGGGCAGAGGGATTCTTTGTAAGCTAATCTGTAAGATAATGCTCGCGATCAGCACTCCACACGTTTGGTTGTTTAGACACTGAAGGAGATGACAAACATAACTCGGTCTTCCCAGAAAGGCAATTGGCCCCAATCGCCACAGCTGTCTTCTTTTTTGTGTGCCACAACTACCTTTGCTGTTAAAAGCGTTGCTCCATTCGCCAAGCTGCATTTCTTTGTATGTGGTTGGTGCATGAGGATAATTAACCAAGGCTAACTGGGAAGCTAGCGTCGCCATGCTTAAAGGACTATATCTGCACGCGGTGTGCACTGGCTGTTCAAGAAACAAAGCCAACTCAACAGAACAAAAGGCGTCCTCAACTGCTTTTCCTCTGTTTTCGTCCTTTCTTTCCTTCCTCCTTCCATTCCTTTTATGCCTCCTCTCTTCTCTCCCTCCCTCTGTTGCTGCCTTTAATAACTTCCTTCCTCTGAATTCATCTGTTTTTGCGATATTCCAACATCCTTGCCAAGACAGATTTGTTGTGTGAGCAACAGCAGCAGGGAAGCCATAAATATTTCAGTCTTTCTACCCTCTGCCAGAAGTAGTCTTCCATTGCTTGGTCTTTATAAGACCACAGTAAATGCTTTATAAAATATTATGTTGCAATTCTTTATCCTATTAAAAAAAAACAAGAACGGAGCGTAAAGACTCTTCATTTGAAATTTTAATGCTTCTGTCATTTTTGGGATTGCATCACAGCCATCCCGAAATTGCTCCTTCAAATTAGTTATTGCGATGTAGATCTGCCTACATTGATTTGATCTTTCTTTCCTTGAATGTGCATTTCAGTTGCTCCGCGAACGGTATCGGGTGTTGGATTACAGACTTTTCCCTTTCATAAAGTACTTTTTATACCGCATGGGTACCTGGAGTTGTCCTCTACTTCCATAGGTAGTGTTTCATTGGACACAAACTATTAGTCAGTCTTGCAATAGCCAGATAAATCTGGTGTACTCCCTGGGATTTTCAATGAATTTTTCACTGCCGTCACATCTATGCCCCACACTTCCTCAGTCTGCTACCAAAGGTCAACGTCTAATTGCTTCACCCTTCCTGAGCTTCATGCCCTATTATTCAATTAACATTCCACAACACCATGTGCACTTGTTCGTCCTGTCCTCTTCCCCGTTCGTACAGCATCCCACCACTAGTATCCTGCTGTCCTCTCCATTGCATATTAACCCCTCAGTGGCTTCCATTTAATGCTCAGTCTTATCTATCTTGCCATAGCATTTACGAGCTTTGCTCCCTTGTGACCACGGTCGACTAGTGTTTCCCAATCATCGACCCTTTTGCCTGCTTCATCGACCATCGCTTCTTGGATTGCCCTCCCAATGTTGTTTGCCCATTTGTCAACCCTTTGCCTGTCTAGTTGACTACGACTTACGGACTTCCTTGGACACTCTTGTGTGCCTGTTTCCAGGTTTTGTGCACCTCTGCACTTGGGTTCCTCTTCCCTTTCAGTCCACCCGTGACACCTGCTTCCAGAGAACCATTTACTTAATTTTATACTCGTATCGTGCATAAGTAAAACAATGACGATAAGGTGAATATTTCTATATTTCTCCAAAAAGCCAGAAGCTTTAAAACGGACATTCTCAGTTGGTGAAACAAGGCCACATTGTGCCTTCAATGGTGACCACTTCTCAAAAGCTTCTTGTGTTTCATAAAGATTTATGGTAGCCCTGCTTAAAATGCTGTTCTCATACTTTTTCTTTTCCTCACTTTGCTCACCTCACTTTGAGGCAGCATGTATTCCTTTACTGACCCAGGGCAACAGATAAGGCTCAGGATTGAATGTCTTGTTAGGCGGCCCTACCAGCTTTTAAAAATGAAATGTATAACTAACATTAAACATAATCTTTGCAAAAAAGCAGCGGTTAACAATATAACTTCCAGCTAACGTTAATCTGTCAATGAAAGAAAGGATGGACTGGCTCGCTAGAATCTGTAAGTTAACATTAAGCTTGTAAATTTTTCTCCCAATAATTTTAAAAATAAAACTTTAATATTAACTGATGAGCCGCATAGCCAAATGCTACTGTTTTTGCAATGATTGCAATGATGCAAATCTACACTGATTCCAGCCTGTTCAGTGGGTGGGTGTAGGAGCGAGTGGGGCAATATTTTAAAAATCTTTACCAGAGCACTGGTTTAGACAGCTTGCGTTGAATTTACACACACACACACACACACACACACACACACACACACACACACACACACACACACACACACACACGCACACACATCTGTTCTTTCCACAATCTATTATTTTGTGATTGCATGGTCGTACAATGTCAGAAAAGGTCATAGGACTCCAGTAAACATGTTGCAGAAAATGGAGCTCTCAGATTGATTAGGTCTTTGTGCTCAACCTAACAAGCCCTATCTCACAAGCCCTTGCTGAGTTTCTAAGTAACCACCATGGCTTTGCCTCTGTAGCCCCCACTGGCACTATGATCAGTTTGACAACAGTGGCCCTGGGACTAAAGGGTAAGAAATCTGACATTAACATACACTTCCTGGCTCTGCGCACCAGCCCTCTCTCACAAAAACCAGCAGCTGGTCCCTTGAGATTTGTTCATTCTGCTGAACTCGATGAAGAAAGACTCAGATAAGCAAAATAATAGTAAGTTTAAAAAAAACAAAAACAAAAAACAGATGACAAAATTTTTTTAAATTACTTCTGTTAGGACTGAAATATCTGGAAAAAAAATCTGTTTCGTGAATTGTATGTACTGTGGCCATTAATGGTTCTGAAGTAAGCATGTCATTCTTGGTGGAATATGTTCAGAAATTGTGACGTTGAAACTGGGATAAAATACTGAACCAGTTCTTTCAGGCCGACTTATAAGGAAACATGGACACAAACAAGCTAATGGAAAAAGTCACACTTTCACATGGAGTCACCCTCCCATAGTGAAAGAGATGTGAACTTGCTAACCTTTTAAGAAACAGAGCGTTGTACAGAACATGCAGGCAAGACAAAGGTGGCAAAATGTTCCGGGTGCGGGCTTCCAGGGTTCACAGCGATAGCAAGGAACACAAAGTATTGACAGTGCTGGATTTGGATACAAGGGTTGATTGTTTTAAGGAGGTCGAGGGGAACAAAGAGCATCGCGATCCTGATTAGTGAAAAATACATTTTTCGTCATCTGTGCGCTAATGGGATTGTTTTTCTGATGCTCAGGGAAAAATAAAATAAATCAGCCCTTGCCTGACAGTTTGGTTGCAGAGATAAAACAAGCTGAAACAAATAATGATTTCTTCGAGTTGGGTGTGGTAAGGTTTTTCAAAAAGACGGGGAATCCAGAAGGTTCCATGGCTAGTACAATTCAGCTATGAGAGTAACAACAGTCTGTACACATATAGTATGATTACAAATAGTTAGCTTGTTGATTCACCATTCTATTGAATTCTACATTTTTGTCAAACAAATTAATAAAATACCTGTCAAAAATGTATCTGGCAGTACTATAGTATTACTCTTATGCCAATCATTCTTCTGTATTTATTTCTGGTTATTGTGATGCGGGAAATAACGCAGTGGCCGACACAAATAAAAGCAAAAGTGAACCAGTCCTAATAGACCATCCTTGTCTAGGCCTGGCTTATTTTTGACAAGTCTATAACTGTATTTCAAGCAGCCATTGCCTCTAATAAATGTAGTTAAAGTCCAGAGTAGCCAGCTTTCTCTTCCCACCACTTGGCTTTAAAAAAACATCAAAAGTGCCTGAAGGAAAAAAGCAAATCCAGCCAGTTTCAAGGTTTCTGGGTCTTACAGTGTTTTGGGAAGGGAATCCTTGCTGCCAATAGAAACCAGTCCCAGGGCTGCTAATGAGAGGATGGCACTAAATACGTACAAGTCAACGATAATTCAAAGTATTCCGGCATTAAAATGGGGTGGAAACACTATTTAATATGAATTTAATCCCACAAAAATGTTATTGTTTTTGATCAGGTGTAACAAAATTATTAACAAACATGAAACTACCTTGCCAACCTAATTCCAAATTGAATTTCAGTATTTGAAATGTTTTGTTTTCCAGATTAGAAATCACTGATGTCAGACTTGGTATGATTATTTAATAGTATTATTTTCAATATTATTTCCTTATTTCCTTATTTCACTGCAGATTAGCAAGCAAAAAGTTTGCTGTCCAAACATAAACTTTACACTCTGAATAACTAATGTGTCTATGTATAGTTAAAACTATAATGTTATTTTACAATAATTCCAATAGAAGAAAAAAAAATAAGGATTTAAATGTAACAAACTACTCTACTGCAGCAGAAATCGGGTAGACTCGGGTGTGGGAGTGTATCACCGATGACTAATCCCGCCATTCTGTCAATGATCATAACAAGCATTTTTTTTCCGTGAGCAGGCACGTTTTGTATCCTCAGATTTCTCACCCAAACCGCAAAGACAAAGCCCTCTTTCCCACTTCCCCCCTTGCCACTTCTGCTCTCAGGAATGACCCCATTTCCCGATAGCGCCTTCTCTTAGAGGCAGTGACCTCAGCGCCAGTGCCTGTGACATGCAGCATATGAGCCCCACTCAAAGTAAGCCTACTGGGATTGTGATTAATGCTAATGTATTTGAGAGGGTAGGCCCTGGTCCAATGTAAACCTGGCTTCGACCGTAATTGAGCTCTGAACCCAGATTAAGAAGTGCTACGGATGCCCCCGATGGACTGCACGCCCTTTGTGTCAGAAAGTGAAGGATGTTGCGAGACTCTCACATAGTTGCTTGGGTTCTTTTCTAATTGTGGGACGAGTGAGTGAAGTCGTGTAATAAAAGGCCAGTTGTCCACCCAGATGGAACCACTGTGGGGGACCGTAAAACACAATTGCATAAGTTTCTGCTAACTTCTGGAAACGGTTTAACTCTTTCTAAAGGCCACAGGCCACGCAAAAGTAAGATAAGAGGTGCTACAAGCAGCAAACATGACATGATTTTTGCAAGAAGAGAAATTATTTTTATCTTTTGTAAAGGGTGCCAGTTCTTGAATGAACACATCATACATCATTACATCCGGTTGCAGTGTGAGGACCATGCATTGGCAACACAGAGGTTTTGTTACTGTGAAAAGGCCTTGTTATCTCAGCGTTCAGCGTAGTGTCCTATCTGAAGATTCACAATGTTTCAGATTTGTGTTGTCTGCACCTGCTGTATCTGTTTGTAGCCTCTAAATTCAGGGGTATTTTCAGTTTTATTGGCATTTGGACTTGCATGAAAAGAACCAGTATAGTATGATATACATGTGTTTAAATTCTACAGATGTCCTTTGGTGGGGTCATTGTGTTATAAACTTCGGAAAAATGTATAAAATAAAGACCTGATGGGAGAGAGATACACGTTGGGCTGTAAATGAACACTCGCTGTAAAACAATGAGCAGATGGTAAGGATAAAAACACTGTTGAAATCACTGACAAGCTGTGCAACGTCTTCATAAAATGAAGACTCGTAAAAGCTTTTACAACCCATCCAGACAGAGCCGAATCCCTTGTTATATACTAGTCCTCTACTTGCCACAGTCAAGCCGCTCCATTTCATTCTGTTGGCAATAACGGAAGGAACGTCATACACAAACGAAACCTGCCAGTTATAATCATGATCCCTTTTTTCTTACCAAAGCAACAAAAACATAATATTGCAATAATATTGAAGAAACTAGATTTGTTCAGCCAACAAATCCAACAAAAACATAATAATATAATCGCTGGGCAAATGTATTTAAAAACTCAGCAAAAGTTACAGTAAGTCTCTGGTTCCGAAATATAGGCATATTATTATGATTTTAACGGTCATGGCACTTTTCTCACAAAATAATTTGTTATTGTTAGTCTGTGTCACGGATACTCTAGACATAAAAACCTAAGTTTAAAATGTACCAGAACAGGTCAAAAGTATAAAAAAGGTCACTTCACATGTCATGGCACAAAGAAAATTAAACAGAAGTACAAACAATCACATTTTTTGAACATAAAGTACAATATATGTTTTTAGCACGTCTTACATTTAATTTGGACAGATCTTTTTGTGAGTTGTAGTAGTATATAGAGTGTGTCAGTGAGAAAAATTTACATTAATTCTTGCTAATTCTTTGGTTTTTATTTCATTTGTTCAGGTGTGAAGAAATTATTTTCTCGGTAGCTAACTCAACGAAATTAAAGGGGTAGTTGCTGCTGAATTTCTGCTGCACAATATAAACCTAAATTACTTTTGCCCTTACCATCAGAGTGAAGTTGTCAGTGCATAGATTCTAGAGGCACACCATGCCACAATCATGATCAGGTCTGTAAGGGTAACAAAATCTAAGACTGGGGCTGCACCAAACCTCAATCGCATTATCCAAATGGAGAGAGTTAGGGATAGAAGTGAAGTTATGAAGAACCAATGACAAGATCCAGGGACGCAGGCCTCTTTTTACACTTAGGTCAGTGTTCATGAATCCATCAGACATAAACTAGGATAAAATGGGATTCATGGCAGAGTAACAAGATGGAAACCACTGCTCACTATGAAGAGTATAGATGCTTGCACATACATGTCAAAAGTGAAACTTTTTGGCTGACATACATGGAACCCCGTTATATCTGGCAAAAACCAAGCACTGCATTCCACAGTAAAAACCTCATACCAACAGTATGGTTTGGGTACTGCATCTGGACAATTACACCACCACCACCAGTCTGCATTGTTGACACCCAGCAGGGTAGAACCATGGACTCCTATCCAACCATTGTCTCCCCCCTGTCTTGGTTCTCCTATCAGCGAGAAATAGCAGAAATCAGGATTCATCAGACCAGGCAATGTTTTTCCATTCCTCTATTGTTCAGTTTTCATATTCCTTAGCCCACTTGAACTTGGTTAGGTCATCGACTGCCATAATCCACCCACAAAAAGGCACAAAAAGGCACTACTCAGCTGTTACTCTGCTGGTCCTATCTGCCTCATCTCTGGGTACTTGCCTAGCTTCTTAAAACAGGCTGAACAGGTGATGTTGTCACTGACTGCACAGTCTATTTCACAGAAAAGAGAGTCCAATTTGCCAGTATGGAACACAATGGAATCGATTTTGACCAGCATCAAACCAGTGGGATGCATTCGATACCTTGTTGAGTCCATGCTCTGACAAAATCAGGCTTCACTGTGAAAAATGAGCATCAATCCATTATTATAAAAAGTGGCCATTCAGTGTGCAATTTTATAGTTACCGTAAAAAGCTAAATAAAATGAATTGTGTATTATTGTGGTTATTGACACAATAATATTAAAGTGTGTTATTTCAACTATTTAGCCCCTTTAAAGTGGTCACAACTTCCACACGTTCTTCATTCAAACACAAGCTCCTTTGTGCAAGCTTTCCCCTATGCAACATATCGAAACATTGAGTGGCAGCGTTTATATATAAAGACTAATAATTTCTTCTTATTATTGAGAGAAATGCAGTGTGAATTTGAGATTTTTCATAATTTTATTAGGTTATAAAATATGTAATGTAATATTGTAATATTGAAGTATTTGATTCTTCTTAGCAATGGCAATTACAAGAAATTAATTTCAAAGGCTACTAATACATGGGAATTGTGATGCTGACTCTGTGGTGGTCCTATATTTTAACATACCTTTGAGGATATTTTCTCTTCCTTGGCAGTTGCTAAGCTACTCAGTTAAAACTAATTGTAGACCTTTCAAAAGACTGTTTGCCTTGGTACAGCATGTTCAATATTCCAGATTATGTTTGGAGGATTGTACAAAGACTGTGCCTAAAAGCCTACCCTGGTATGATTTCTCAATGCTATTATTTTCCAGGATCTGCCTGGAACTGAATAGAAAACATGCGTTGAAGTTTTCAAATTGAGCTCATCTGAAGAGTAATATATTTGGTAATGCAATGGAACCTTTTTTGCTAAAACAAAATGACCACAGCTTGTGAACTTTTTCAGTAATTACTAAATTGTTGATTCCGATTGTCTGGAGAAACTCAATAATAATATGAAATGGAAATCATAAGTATCGACCCAGGTAAGATAGCAGTACAAATGTGTCACAACCATAAAGTTGGAATAAACCATAAATAACCCAACAATCGATAAAAGTAACAACCTGCATATAGTCATATGATCTCTTTCTGCAGGTTAACAGAATGGAAAGGAGAACATTCCCTTAGTAAAAAGCTTGTTTGAAAACTCCTTCGAAGCCGATGCCTATTTTTATAATTGGAATTTGGCAGGCAGCACATCCTGAACCTCTGGACAAATTAGCCTTATCTTTTTCCAGCATTGGGGTGAAGTAGTCAGGATTAAAAAAATAATAATTGGAATGTCCGTGACAACAATTTCTTTCCATAAACATATACAGAAAACAGCCCTTAACATGTTATGTAGCTACTCTTACATCCGAATTACAATTTTTTCCCCACTGCCGCTGGGGTTTCCTTTAGGAAGAAAAGGAATGTCAGCTAGTTCCAAAAAATGAATGATCATGATTTCAAAGTATTCAAATTAGTTCATTGTTCAAAACGGAAATTAGTATGTGGTAGTGACAGTATGGGTTAAATGCCATTGTGTAGAAATGCACATTAAATGCCTGGTCGGAGAAAGGAAGTACAAATCCAGACCAAACGTTATAATGCAAAATGTTTAATTTATAACAAATATAATCATATCATAATTGGTTGCATAAGTATTCATCCCCTTCAATTCAGTATTTAGTAGATGTACCTTTGGCAGCAATTACAGCCTTGAGCGTGGATAGGTCTCTATCAACTTGGCACATCAGGACACAACCGGCAGTTTTTCCCCATTCTTCTTTGCAAAACTGCTAAAGCTTTGTCAGGTTGCGTGGGGATCGTGAGTGCACAGCCTTTTTCCAGTCCATCCACAGATTCTCAATTTGGTTGAGTTCTGGACTCCAGGACACTGAAAAAAATTACTGATCACTTAGGTTTTATGATATTCCATTAAATAAGATTATAATGAAGACAAGGGGAAAAGTCATTTAAAAATACCTGGAATAAGTTCGGATGTGAGGAAAGAAATAAAACACAATATATACAATTTTATTAAATAAAAAATCTGAGGACAAAAAAAAGAAGTCAGTGAAATACCCATGTTATAAGACTTGCCAGAATATCCATATGTGTCCTAGTATAGCCTGACACTTAAGATGCTATTCTCTTTCTCCCAGTCATCCCCAGGGTAAATAAATCCATTTCGATTTTACACTCAGATTAGCCATTCTACTCTGCATGTGATTAGGGAGCATTTGTGGCTTTGATTTTTTTTTTGCCAAGAAACAGCCCTTCTTCATATGTAAGGTGGGACAACTTTCAACATGTGTTTTCTCTCATTTTGTCCTCCTTTGATATCTAACTGAGGATGATTAGGTTCTTAGGGCAAGGCAAATTTGGCCATCAAATGCAGTTTGTAAAGAAATAAATTCATTATTAAACGTGTATGCCGTCTGTTGACGTATCACACGCTTGTGAGACATCTGAAGTTTTACTAAAATTGGAGTAAACCAGTGAAAAGACCAGTGGTAGAGGACTGATAATAGCAAAAAGTTTGACTGAGGCAAACTAGTTGCACTGCTTAACAATGAATTGCACCAATCCCACCCTGTTTTATTTTCCAGAACTATAGGCTCATCATGGCCAGCTTACCAGAAACACTGCTGTACCAAATTCCTGGTTGCATGTACAAAAATAATTTAAAAGTCGGGATATTCGGTATAAAGCAAATATCCAGCGCAGCAGTGGGCATTTCCCATGGACGTTTTTCCAAAAACAATTTTGAAGCAAATACATCTGAGGAACACAGTGGGCCAAACCTCCCTCCATTGGAAGCATTGGAAACAAGACACTTTCAGACAAAAAAGGAACATTTTAAATGAGAAAATAAACCTTGAGTCAAACTGTGTAAAGTTTATCTTACTTTGTTAAGAATGTGATGAATGATGGTTTTGGATGAGCCCTGTGTTTAGAATCAAATCAAAACTGCCAGTTGCCACAGGGATTTCTTTTTCTAATCCGCTGACTGGATTGGACTTGTTGCCAGGCCTCCATGTATCAAATCTATATTGATTTGTCTTTTAAAAATCTCTAATATTACACAAGAGGTGATAGTGAGTTTGTTTACATCCGGGTGGGATCTGAAAGAAGGAAAGTAATGTAATTTCTCATTAGAAAAAAAAAAGCTAACTTTTACTGATAGATACGTTAAAGGGTTTGCATGTGTTTGTTTGTGTATTTATATGTAGCACAAATAAACATTTTGACATAAAGCAGGAGGAAAAATTATTCGCACTTTTTAGTAAAAAAAAAAAAAAATAATAACCCAAAAAACGAGAAACCCTATTGCAGACTTCATGAGTAACTTCTGTGATGTCACTCCTCTGCTGCATTATTAATCCCACAGTGTCCTTCTATTGTAATTTCAGTGATAAGAGGATGCTGTCTGTGCACTTAAAACAGGCTCTTGTTAACTGTGATTGACAGGGCTATGAATAAGGGAAAGTGTAGAAACGAAGCGCAGTGGTTCGTACCATCGACTTCATCTGGATTTACACACATTTTTTTAAACCAAACTGTACAGTCATGAGAACAAATTAAATGAAAAGATCCTTTTCATCACTCTGCTTTATCATCGGATTAAATACTATACAGTTCTGTATGCATCCATACAGTACTGAAAATAAGAAAACGTACCAGCTAAAATAAATTGCTTAATCATTGTTATAGGTAGTGAGTACTGCAACCTACTACATTAATATGATTATAAACACATTCCCTCAGTATCAGAAACCCTCATTTGAACTATTCAGCGAAAAATGTACTAGGCATTGTTACAACTAGCCAGCTATACATCAGCCAGCAGAGGTCTTCATTTCAGTGCAGCTTATAATCATGCTTAACTTCCTGGTGGCTTGTTATGGAACTGAAGAGTAGTAGAAGTTTGGATCCCTTGAGGTATTGTACAAACTGTACATCAATAACATGCATTCGATCGTTGCCAGTTAGCATGTATTTAAATAAAAACAAAAACAAACTCTGCTGGAAATGTGATGCACCATTGAATACCAACATCAAACAATACAACTTGGAATGGCCATAAACACTTTTTTGAATACCAGAAATTCTAACTTGGCTCACTGGCAAATGAGTTTGTTGGCTAGGTAGTAATTAAGAAGCAATGTGGGTTGCCAGATATCAAAAAAAGTTAACTATGTAAACTATGTAATTGCAAGCGTGGTTAAAGTTTGATTTTTTCAATACCCACGCAACCATCTGCGTAGAGGTCTAAAGGCAGGGGCGGTGTAGTTACTGTATAGTGTGAATGTGGGGTAAAAGATATCTTTGGGACCAAAATATTGTCTGGTAAAAGTTAAAATGATTGAGGTGCAAATAACAATCTTAACTCCAATTTTTTATTCAAAGCATGACTGAAGACAGGAAATTCAGGTTTAATGTGAAGAGGTAGGAGTTTAAGATTAATTTGATTACAGAAATTCTATCTCAATATTCTACCCTAATTTAGCATCTCCTCTTGCTCCCCAACTCAGTTTTCTTGTGTTTTGTTACCATAGAGACGCAGCAGCGTTTGGCAGTAATTGAAAACAGTTAAATAATTCATTGTTTGGTCACAGGGACTCCAACATGTTGAACTGGTTTATTTTTGCAGTAAATTTGAAGAGGAAAAAAAAGAAATAACCCCAGTATGCCCAAAATGTCAGCAGACAAGGGAAGTATCTGCGTTCCACAGTAACCCTCTCCCCTGACTACCTCTTCGCCTCACTGCCGGCTTCATCTATCCCAGCTGTTCGAATCCTGGAAGAAACAGTAACATTTGCTGGAGTTTTCCTTTTTGTTTTGATGATTTCCAGACTGCATTGTTGACTCAGTTTGACTTTTTTTTTTAAACTGAACTTTATAAAATATGCATTATTAGACTAAACCCTTTTAATATAAAAAATAACAATTTGTTTAAATTGCCATAGAAGCATTAACTAAGAATTCAACATTAATTCATTGGATGACTGTGATGAAGAAATGG
>JAOYSI010072489.1:0-21433 GCA_025775065.1 Hiodon alosoides
ATACAAAATTGTCTCAGTAATAAACAGGCAGGGGGGAGCTGAGGGAGAACAGGGGCAACAGGAAGTGCTTCTTATTTTGGAACAAATTCCAGGTATATGTGGTAATCTTTAATGCTGTTTTACAGTTTACCGCTATAAGAAATCTATATGAGGTGACTGATTTACTCCTAGCAGCATTGTCAATGTCCTTGCAGACCCTAGTGACATAATTTGGGCTTCAATCTAATGTTCTGTACTTGGGAACTATACGTATCTAAATACTTTAGGAGATGCTATGTTATTGAACATTCTTTGCATTACTTTTATGTTCCTGTTTAGGTGCCAGAGGTGAGGAATAGTGAGGAATGGTGGTCAGTTTAAAAACGTCACACAAAAATCCATGAAGGATTTTATTTTGACAAAATGGTATTGCGTATCTCTGGATTGCACATTACAGCACTCACATTTTACAGTAATAGGCTGAAGGAAAAAGCTATAAATCCATAAAACCTGCAGGTGTGGCACGATAATTGCATTGCATCTGCATTCAAGGTCAGTGGGATGGATTGATCACTCCCCTCCTTTTGGCAACTTATTGTTTGTAAGCTGATGTTCAGTGAAATCTGGGAATGGATTACAAACATTGGAGCACACAGACACCTAATTCCCAAATAAATTTTGATAAAAACTCTGATATTAGTTAGCTAATCTTACCACAACCTGTGTGATTTTGCATGTGTCTCTTTTCCTTAAGACATGTTATCAGATAAGATACTGATAATTCAATTCGGAGACATATTGCGCGGGTTGAGCAAGACAGTCGTCATTGTTTAATTGCTGTTGATATCCACTGCCCTTTGTGACTAGCAATGGAACACAGGTGGATTGAAAGCGATTGGTGAAAGGTACTCTTCCAACTTCACAATGTGTGGTTGCATGAAGTGGAGCGATGGGCTGAAATGCATTAGAACAACTGGCAATTTCACAACGGGAAAAACAATTTACCATTCCAAATTTATAAAATAAAATGAAAAAACACAAACCTGTCTATTTAAGGAAACGCATGACTGAGAATTTACATAAAATTTCTGCAAGGAACAACAGTGAATCAAGTGTTTAGGTATTATCTACCCTTAAAGCATAACATAATATATTTGCATGTATTTCGAAAGGACTTAGCTTTATAACAGACTTTATAACAAATTCCTGTTGGCATGATTCAAAACATCGAAGAAAATGCCCAATTTATCATTTGACGTTGGAATATTATGAAATAAAGGTAATTATGTGATGAAACCCAGATGGAAAAAAAAAATCTTCATGTAGTGGAAACAAAAAAATAAAAATGGTACTACTTAAATCTAGTGATGGCCAAAAAAACTCCAAACCGAACCAATATTTTTTTAGCTTTGGATAGCTTTGCAATAAAGAAAACTGAAATGAAAAAAATGCTTGGTTCATTGTAGACTGAGTATCACTCTCAGGCTTTCGTGATTAAGAGACCTTGAAAAATAAGTCCAGTGGCTCACTTCAGCTCCAGTTTTGTTTTTTTAGTCAACTTTCCTTGGCTCCAGCCCACCGGTGTGTTGTTTTGTTATGGTATTGGTTGTGCTGGTGTGGTGTTTTATTTAAATTCCTGTGTCCTCAGCTTGTTAGGTGAAGCAATCGGGCAAGGCACTGACTTTTTTTACTTTTTGCGCTTTCACGTTGTGATGTTATTTTGTGTCGTAGCCGGGTGGGCGCCTCAGAAAAGGGCATCAGTCACTGATTTCATTCTAGGTTTTAACCCTGAAAATAAGGGCATAGTATCTTTTTATCTTCATCAAAGATACATAATGTTTTTGCCTTGCCTGTCACTGTCCACTTTAAAAACCCTGTAGGAACAGAATCTAAGATTCTAGTTAACTGATGAAATCCTTGGTTGTTTGCACTCCTCTTCCATTTGTGTTTAGCACAGGCTTATACAATTCAAGGTCTTACACCGTATTGATGAAAGGCCAAAATGGGTCAGAATATACCCTGGATTGGTCCCATCTACAGGATATGGTGGCCAAAGCAGTACGTGGATGACACGGAAAATGTAGCGCTCATATATAAATTTGAGTATCTACTTATTGTTCTCTACTTGTATGAAGTGCCCGTTGTTGTACTCCTGGTCATCTCTGTTGGGTTGGTGGGTAAGGTTAAGGATAAGGTTTTCACGGGAGCGTCCCCTGACAGACTATGATTCTAAGCTTGAAAACCAATTGACAACTAAGAGTTCTACATTAAATATTTGATTCAAACATCACACCTCTTCGCATTCTTTCGAAGCACATTCTTAACAAAACTCTTACCTTGTTGAATACCTGCCAGAGTAACTGACGCATAATCTTTGGTGTAAGAAAAAATTAGGACGTGCAATTAAGGCATTACTGTCCACTTGCTTAAGGATCAGTTAAAAAACTTATATTTGTTGTAGAAGATACTTAAGAGAGACAAAACGCACACATCAAGTCAGAGATCACTAAATAAAATGTGAAAATGCAGTACCCTTCACTGATATTAGCAGACTTTGTAAATATGAGCAGAACGGGCTGTGAAAAAAAAAAAAAGTCTTTATTGTTTATCCTCTTGATCTTTCATTCAGAATAATTGAACCCTTAATTTAAATAACTGGAAAAAAAAATGTCAAATTAAAAAATATTTTTCTCCAAAACATGTGTGCCAAAATTATTCGCACTCCTAGTAACTCTTATGAGTAAAATCAAACTTAAATATATTACCATTCATTTTTTATGGCTTTATTTAGTTTTTGAATCATTAAGGAAACGTAAGTGGTAAGCCATGACTTTCTGTTTCACTGGGGTATGAGGTGACACACAGGCTAAATTCCCATAGTCATCCATCCCTATGAGAAAAACCAGAGAATACAGTTATGATTTGCGACAAAAGGTTAGTGAGCTGGAATTCAGGAAATGGTTATAATAATAAATCAATACAAAAATGGTTCACTGACCACAGAATCAAGGTTTTTCCATGGCCATCCCAGTCCTCTGACCTAAACCCCGTAGCAAACCTGTGGGATGAGTTGAAGAGGAGAGTCCACAAGCATGGGCCTCGAAACCGAAGGATCTGGAGAGATTCTTTATGGAGGAATGGTCTCAGATCCATGCCATGTGTTCGCCAACCTCATTACAAATTATAGGAGAAGACTCAGAGCAGTCATCTTGGCAAAGGGAGGTTGCACAAAGTATTAAATTAAGGGGTGCCAATAATTGTAGTTTTATGATAATTTTTTTTTTTTTACTTTCAGTTATTTTACTCCAGGTTTAAAGGTTTGATTATTGGTATTAGTTTAAATGAAAGATCAAGAGGATAAACAATAAAGACATTTTTTTTTGTACAGCCCTTACGGCATATTTACCAAGGGTGCCAATATTAGTGGAGGGGACTGTAGCCAAATTGTAATCCAATACCAACAGACCAAATATTATTAAAGGAGGAAAAGTCATCTTGGAACAACAAGGTATCTTGGAAAAAGGATTTCATTGGATAAATTTGATGTCATGACAAAATATGGACACAAGTATAGGGACACCTACAGGAGCTTTCATGACATCCTAAATCCAAAAGCATTAATATCGAGTTGGTCCCCCCTTTGCAGCTATAACAGCTTCCACTCATCTGGGAAGGCTTTCTACAAGATTTTGGAGTGTGTCTGTCAGAATTTTTGCCCATTCTTCCGGAAGAGCATTTGTGAGCATATAATTTTCCGAAATGTTACCAAGACATGTTGGAAAATTTGATGCTTCCAACTTTGTGGAAACAGTTTGGGGAAGGCCTTTTTCTTTTCCCAGTGCACAAAGCAAGGTCCATAAAGGCATGGTTGGGTGAGTATGGTGTGGAAGAACTTGACTGGCCCGTACAGAGCCTTGACCTCAACCCTATCGAACACCTTAAGGGATGAACTAGAACGGAGATTGCGAGCCAGGCCCTCTCGTCCAACATCAGTGTCTGATCTCACAAATGCTCTTTTGGATAGGATGTCATAAAAGCTCCTATAGGTGTAATGTGTAGGTGTCCCAATACTTTTGTCCATATAGTGCACATGAACCTTCCACAAAAAACCTGAATCTTTGCTTTGGCTATCAATAAAGGTGTGGCGATATAACAGTGTGTCATAATGAGAGAGCAGCAGAGGAACTGGACAATGGACCATAAAAAGCATAACAAGCAGGAATTTTAATCTCCTACTCGCACCAAAGTAGGACAAATATTCAATAATGATTTCAATTTGATGGAACATTTGCCAGATACGTGTCAAGGCACTACTTAGGTAAACTACTTAGGACTTACTGCAGTGTCAAAGAAAACTGGGTTAACTGAATAAGACTCTTTAAAAAAAGGTAAGAAAATTTTACTTTTGTTTGTCTTCTAGAATGCTGAACTTCAAATCAAAATACTTACTGTATTAAAATATTAAACAAACAGCTGATTTGTCATTTTGATATGCTTAACCATTTTATCTGTTAAGGATCTTTGCTAGTGCTGGCTAATAAACAACAGAAGTGCTCTGAAATGTTTCACACAATTTCCCGAAACCTGTCGAGTGAGTATCCACAGTTCCTCATAGAACTCTGAGGATATGGCCAGTGTGGAATATCTGACTCACAGCTACAGGTTCACGGTCACATTGCCACACCTATTACAAATATAAACATCACCTTGCACAAGACATAGGCGTTGTTGCAGCAACACTAGGCACCTATTGTTCTTTCCACTCAAATGGAGTATCTCAAATTCAGCAGCCTTGAACAAGATTTAAGACAGTCATATTTATATGAGTTATTCACATTAGTACAATTACTACTTGAAATAGTGAAAATAAGTCTGAACCTATTAGAAAAGGACCCATCGAATGTGAGAAACCAATTTTTGAACTAGATTATGTCAAACCTAGTTGTCTAGGTGTTCACACTGCACTACAGTCTTTCAATACACACTGCATTCAATACTTAAATAAATAATCCTTTAAGAATGAAAACAACAAATTTAAGACATAAATTATTTCAATGTTAAAAAATGTTAAATCTGAAAACAGAATGTCCAATAGGAAAATAGCAGTGATGAACTGTACACCTGTTTATATAACTCGATATAACCTAATCCCCCTCGAAGTGTGTCAAATTAATCTTATTAAATTAAATTTAAAATTAAACCCAATTTAATGTGCTCTGTAAACATAGATACTCTCTCTACTGAATACAGAATATATATATTTTTTAAAACAAATAAATAAAACACAAGTATGACATAGGTGGTATATTTTAAGTGATTTGTTGTAAGTGGTAACACATCAGAATTTTCCAGCAGTGCCCAACAGTGACTCCGAATCCTTTATCCATGGCTTAGGAGCATCTATAGCTAGATGAGGACAATCGCTGCCATCTTGTGGCTTTCTAGGTAAGTACTTGCCCCTGTGCAGGAATACATTTTACAATAATGTCAGTATAACTCTTCTAAATGAAGATTTTTGTAAAACAGGGACATACTGGGGGAAAAAAAAAAAAAAAATATATATATATATATATATATATTGGAATAAATCTTGGAATAAACTAAACAATGGTCCCGGTTAATATAGTCAAGGGTTAAATTATCCGTAGCCTAAAACAATAACTGACTTAATTAAATTTTTTATTTTAAAATTTTACTCAGCCATATGTTGCATGACAAACTGAGTTTATTAAGTACAGATAGCAAACAGCAGCAGAGGACAACATCTGAGGTAAACATTCCTATTTCAACCTAAACGAGACAAATGCACAAATTCATGATTATGCAGTGTCCCACTATCCAATTAAATATCTTTGAAATAGCCATAGTAAAATAAGTTTTATATAATACTATAAAAGGAAACTGGAAGCCTCCGTAGGTAACTTCACTATCTCAAAAACATCTATAGGATTTCTGTTGCGGAGGGGCAGGATTGTTGCTAACTTGGGATGGTGCAATTAATGGTATAATCATCACTGAATCATTCTTTTTTTCTTGCAATATTTGGGATTTAAAGATTATTTCTTTTCAATAATGGTACAATGTATGTATGGCGACCCATTAAGGACTTGTGTTAATTAAATCTGATCTGTTCACCAAGGTTTATGATCAAATGACCTAAATAGTGGGTCTATCTGAAAACAGTACAATGGTATTGTGAAGAATGTGCATCTTCTTATAGAGCAGCTTACTATTAATGAAATTACAGAACTTATTAAAACATCGGGTTGAGTTGAAGCCACTGCTTCAGGTTTGTGTCTCTAAAAGGCATTCAAATTAAACTGCATGGGATGGGTGTTGATAACTTTTTATTGTTTTTTTTTTCCTTCCCCCTATTCATTTATGAATTCATTTAAACAGGTACAGCCCTGTACAAGAATCTAGAAGAAATTAAGCAAATGGCGCAAAAAAAAAAGCAAAAAAAACATTGGCTAAAAATTTGGTTGATCTGTTGATTAACAACAACAAGAAGACGATATCTTTCATGTCATGCATTTCCAAAAACAAAAAACACAGGTTTTAGTGTTTTTGCATATTTTTGTAAACAATGCCTGTTTTAAAAGAGATAGGTAACAAAAAAGAAAAACATGAAAATGAGAAAATTCTATGTGATTTCAGAATGCAACACTGATTGGTGTTAATGCTTTAGAGCCAAAAAATAACAGTTTTATTAACAAATCCATTTATAATTCATTCCATATTTGTAAACGCTGTTTACATAAAATGTGTAATATGGATATACAATATGCTGAGTACATACTACAGTATTTCTGCTACAAACAAGAACATGTCCCTGGTTATACTTTAACAGTGATATGAGGTATATAAAGTTCAAATCCTAACCAATTAAAAAAAGGACATGATTTGAGTGGTCAGTCATTGTTCCCTATGATATTGCAGCTTTGCAGTCTTTCAGCTGTTTAAGGGTCTGTCAGAAGATAGTCGGTGAGAAGGAGGCCAATCCACACATAAAATGAAGAGAAGACCCTTCTGTTGTATTTCAAGGCTAGTAAACCATTAACAGTGGAAGACCATGCAATTAAGGTTAATCTTTATTCGTTTCACAGATGCAGAGAAACACTACACTTTCTCACATTTGTTTGCAATAGTATTCATCGCTACTTTCCATAATAATAAAAAGGCTCATTTATGCATCCCTTGGGTTGTATGATATATCAGTTTATCAGCTCAGAGGTAGGACAATTAAACACAACTGGGTACCAGTGAATCATCTCAATTCCTCTGAAAAGTTGTTACTGCTCATGTAGTGTACAGGCTCACTATTTTACAAAGAGGTCTTCACCCTGTACTCAAAACCGTCCTACGGGCAAAAGGCCCATAACCCAGTCACAAAAAAAATCCCTTAATAAACCCCATCCAGTACTGCCCACCCATCTAACCTGTGCCAAACACATTATACTGTAAATAAACGTTTCTCTCTGAAACAAGTTTTTTTGTTTTTAAAAATTTAAATTGTGAAAAGTGCTCATTGGATTCTATGGAAATGGAGGAATAGGACAAACGTCAGTTGATTATCCTTTCTTACATGCGTCTGATTGGCGGTGACATTTGCAGGTGATCATGCTTAGTAAGACTCCTATACTATAGTTAAAAATGATGTTGGAGAATCTTTCTTCAAATGGGGCTAGTGACTGCGTCTGTGGGCATGTGCATTAGTGGGGTCAGAAATTATGCACCTGACCTTCCAAAGCTGACAGGAAGAAGGCTCATGTCCTTCTCCCTGACCTTGCTGCTGACCAAAATAATTAAATGTCAAATATACACATCTACGGCCCTTACAGGAAGACATGCGAGTATTTCACATTGACAACGTAGTACCATGATCTCTTTATAGCGAAGTGGAAAATGTCAGTATATTTGAACAGGTGGCCGCACAAATTGTTTAAAAAAAATCAAAACAAAGCTTTACGCAAAAGATACACCTCCTTATCAAACACTTGCTGCAATTAGTAATAAAACTCTCCTTATTACACTATTTTTCCTGAGTAATACTTTCAATTCTTGTAACAGACTATTTTTTGCCATGTCAAATCTGGGCTATTCCCTGCCATTATTATTTATTTTATTACTTATCAACATTTTTTTTTACAATAGTAGCATTAATTGCTAAAACACATAGGTTCATGGAAAAAATAACCACGCCTGTCTCAAGCTACCCCCTATTTTCAATCTACTTTCATCAATCAGACCTAAACGCTAAACTATTACAAATTTAAAAAAGACTAAATAGAAAAAATTGCATTTGAAGGAGCCCCCCTCCCCCCAATTACCCTTTCCTGGCTGGATACTGTATAAAGATTTAACGGCAGTTTAATAATTAAAACATAACCTTAAAATGAGTAAATAAATCAAGATAAAACAGAATCGAGAATAAGCCTGCAAATAGGTCCACCACCTCAGACCTTACCTGTAGCTTTGGCTTGTTGGGGTCTTGGATCCTGTACTAACTGGCTCACTGATCTCACCTAACAAACTGGTGTACCCTGAGAATTCTGACACAGGAGTCCTAATTCTGTGGTCAGCCTCTCTGCTGGAGTCAGCACTAAATGCAAGAGGGACTCGGCCTCCAGGCTTGAACTGGGACCCAAAAGCCTGGGCAAAGTTCTCAATCTGGTAGGGGGCTCGGATGTCTATGGCTTTTGATGGGTCTATGTGGGACAGTTCCTGAGCAGTCAACTGGTAGCTAGAAGGGGCACCACTGCTCTTAGGCTGCTGTTCTTTATGGCCAGCCATATCTTGAGTTGTGATTCGGTAGGTAGGAGAGTGCTGCTTCTCAATCTGGTC
Source organism: Hiodon alosoides (assembly GCA_025775065.1). Taxonomy (NCBI): domain Eukaryota; kingdom Metazoa; phylum Chordata; class Actinopteri; order Hiodontiformes; family Hiodontidae; genus Hiodon; species Hiodon alosoides. The sequence continues at coordinate 8,824 of JAOYSI010072489.1, forward strand.
AGTGAGCTCCTGAGAGGGTGTCAGCTGCTGGTGGGTGGGCTCCAGGCTGCTCAGCTGGAAGCTGGGCTGAGCAGAGCCCACTAGCATCCCAAAGTGGGACTTTGGCAAGGAGGAAGGCAGGGCCGAGGTAACGGACTGGCTGAAGCCACACTCAAGGGGGGAAGTAGTGTACACGTGTTTGTCAGAGAAGAGGGTGCTGCTAGGGTGTCCGCTGCTGGAGACCAGGGAGGGGAAATGACCACCAGAGCCTAAAGGGAAGCTGCCACTATGGCTAGTGCGCTCCAGGGCCTGCAGAAGGAACTTTGAGTATTCATGCATGATGACTGTCCCAGAGGAACTGGGCGAGTCCTCTGGCTGGTTGAGCTCGGGGGTTCCTGCTGATGGGTGTATATCCAAATGCTGATCGGTGAGGTCAAAGGGAACATCGTGCCCCCCCCCAGGCTTTTGAGAGTAGTGGTCAAGCAGGCTCTGTAGCACTTCGTCTGGAATGCCCGACTTATCGTGCTTCACGTCCACCCCAATGGGAGAGTCCAGTAGGTTTAGGGGTGTGTCGCTGTCTATCACACCCTGGATTACAGTCTGCTGTGAGGCCATGTGTACCACACCTGTCCCATAGTCTCCCCCAGTTCCATTGTTGCCTGTATGCAGATACCTTCGCTTCTTCAGGAACTGCATGGCGTCATCATAGTTGCTGCTGGTTGGAGCCTGCTTTGCCCCAGAGCCTTGCAGAAGCCCCATGTTGTCTACCCTCAAACCTCCGGTCAGGTCCATGCTGCCTGTCTTCTGCTCATGAAGGTTGGCGGTGCCATCGCCCAGGGAAACAAGACCTTTGTCCAGGCCCTTCCGACCAACCCTCTTGAAGACTAGCTTGGGAGTTCGACCTTCCTGGCTGTGCATGCTGGGGCCGGGCAGGTTAGAGGACATCGTTGGAATCTCCACTGCATTGTCCTGGAGGCCAAGACCACCAGCCATCTGCGTCTCACTGGCCTTTTTCTTTTTGCGCACGCCACCTTCCCCTGCACCTTTTGATTTGCTCCTCTTGCGTCCGGACACACTAGGATTACCCTGAGTTATTGCGTAGTTTCCAGATCCCATCTCGGAACTTGCCTGGTCTAACATCCCTGGCTCCATTCCTTTCTTTATGGCTTCTCCACAAGTTCTTTTGTGCTTTAATAGACGATCAGTCCTAGAAAAATACTACAAAGAGCAAGGGGAGAGGACCAATTCAGTTTTTGGCCAAGAGAAATGTAGACTTAAAAACTTTAGAGCAGCAGTTAATAACATCATTGAAAAAATCAAATATTTTAAGTATTTTAAATAGAGACATGAATCTAAAAATGTTCTGACCTGTTGGCAAGTGTCACATTTATATGGCTTTTCTCCACTGTGGGTTCTCTTGTGCCTTTCCATATGATACTTCTGAATGAACCGCATATTACATTGGTCACAACTGAAAGGCTTCTCTCCTGCAGCAAAGAGCCCAATGTCAAAGGATAATAATTGGCATAGGAAAAGCTAAAAAATAATGTCAATAATAAATAGCTGAGACTTTCTGGAAGGCAGGAATACAGGTGTCACAATAAAACAATCACTTGGGTTTTAAGCAAGCACAGATCTACACATAAATAAAAAAAATGATCGTTCAAACATTCAAAACAGTGCGATCACATCCATTTCCAATTATGTAAAACGGTGTTAATATCCAGGCCAGACAGAAGGTTGAGACACAGTGCTGGACAGATTAGTATCAAGAGATGCATAGGCACAATCTGTTTAAATTTGGGCGAGGACAAAAAAATAAAAATCATTTTGTTTTTTAAACAGTATGTGAATATTACTTTCAGACAGGGCTGAATCAAATCTCACCGCTATGTATCTTTTCATGTCGCTGAAGGAGATACTTCTGGATGAAGCTCATGTTGCACTGACTGCATCTGAAAGGCCTTTCACCTGTACAGTCAAAAATATGATAATCCACTTCCCACATTAACTACATATATTTTTAAATATATACATGCATAATTATATATTTATTTCTATATCTGACTTCTCAGTCATTAAAAGTTTAACAATATTTGAGGAGGTGCCAGGATGTAGCTGTGATTTATTAATAAATTAGTTTGCCTCGCAAGAAAAACATTAAATCCAACAATTTACATTATCATTTATATATTAATAGGTGTGATAATATTCAGCTTTAGGTTAAATAGCATGGAAAACTGTAAAATTAAATCCCACCAGCACTAAGACAAATAGTAGGTAGAAGATCATGCGGGAGACCAAAAAGCTCCTCACCTGTGTGAATTAGCACATGTCTGCGCAGATGGTAGGAGCTCCGGAAGGCAGCATTGCAGTGCTCACAGATGTGTGGCTTAGAGTTTGGGGACAGGGGCCCTCCATCATCGTTCAACATAATCGACTGCAAACATGACACAGTAAGAACACCACCCACTCTTTTTTTTTTAATTATACACGGATCAATTGTTCCACTGATTTCTACTTCTGAAACATCTAAACTAGATAACAAAATACACCACACTCTTTACGCCACTTCTGCTGCTAGGTAGTTGGTCAGGTTTGGACCAAGACTTGTTTTCAAATGGTCCTTACCAACTAAAATAAGTCAGAAATTGTAAGTCTTGCTAATAAGGGAACCACATAAATTAGAATTCTTAACAACACAAAATACTTTTAATGCTCTGAGACAGAATAAGTTCCAAACCTTGGAAGAGTCCCCACGCTTCCTCTTGGCCTTCCCCTCTTGTCCATCACTATTTGACCTCCGCCCTCTTCTCCCCGAAGACTCTTTTGGGTCTTTCATGAGTCTACCTGAAAACTATAAGGAAAATAAGGATGGAGACAAAAATGTATAAATAAACTGAGGCAACAGAAGAGCCATAAAATGCTATAATGCACTATTAGAACTTTCATAACATCAGACAAAGATTTATGCGGGGGCTGCCTAATAACATGCTATTAATAGTACACCTGATCTTTCAAAGATTGTCACACTGACATCAATATTTAGGCAACATTACACCCTACCATCCTGATGAAATGCATATAAGCTTTCTGAGCAAGTGACATAAAGGATTATTGTAAGCTTTAATACACATGCGAAACCTATAATCAGACAAAAAAGTTAATTTACAGAAAGTAAGTTGCTTTAAGTTATGTGATATAAATGAAGCATTTGAAACCTTCCAACTATATAACAGTTTACACTTAATGACAAGAATGTATTGAAAGTCACTCCTGCCATTTCATTTTAGCCCAAAAAAAAAATAATAATTTGAACCCCATAACACATGTAAAAAAAAAAAAAACTTGCACATTTTCACCCAGTGGTTTACATTTCTTTATAAAATTTGTACATTTACTATGATGCACGTTTTAATTATATAACCTACATATAGATTTAAATGTGTTTTGACAACATTACAATTCAGTTGTTAGGGGTTGGTTGAGATCTGAAATCTGCAGAAAATATTTTTACGCATTCAGTCTGTATGAAAATAATGCCTGGTCTTATTTGAAATATATAACATGTATACCTTTTCAAGTAGTTTTAAAGTTTTCCGTGAAGTTAAGTCAACAAGTACTACTATCAGAGATAAGACATCAAGGTCCGGACAAGTCCAAAAGAAAAGAGTGACACTGGTTATGAATATTCTAGGACTCCTAACAGTCTGGGGAACAAATAATCCAAACACGTCCTCAATCATTGATCACCCACAATCACCCTGTGACCTGGACTGACATCCACTGTTCTGGTGGTCCATCCAAAACACATCCTTGCAACCTCTCATCAAAATAAATATAGCAGACATCAGGACTTTTAAAAATCATTAAAAAAAAGGTTTTTTTTAAAAAAACAGCACAGCCCTCAGCAAAGATGCACCTATTGGTCGTCTAGGATCTTACATTGTTCAGGCTGAGATCATGCACCAGCAGGTTCTGGTGGTTGCCGAGAGACATTTCCAGCAGCTCAGCATTCTTTCCTGCTCCACTGCCGTAGAGGGACATGCGGTAGTCTTGCTCCGTCATCTTCTCCTGCTTTATGCCCAAGGAGTGTATGAAGTTACCGCTGTGGTCAGGCGAGTCACGCTCCTTCTTCAGGATCATTTCCTGGGGCAAGTCTTGCATTACGGACTGTGCTGCAATGCGTGTGAAACTGGTGACGGGTGGAAGGTGGCTGAACATGATCATGCCCGGCGAGAAGTTTGACTCCATTCCCCCGTTTCGCAGGAACTCGTTGGTTAACTTGTCTTGAATAATACTCATGGTGATCTTCCAGCATGAAAACTTAAACAGAACATAAGGACAAGAGAAAGAGGAAAAACACCCAGTTTTCAGTGCTGTTATGGTTGATAGACAGCAGAAAAATTCACAAAATTTTTTAAGAAGCGAATTGCAGAGCTCAACCGAAGTCAAGTAGAACTGTATAGTCTATCCGATCATTTGTTTTTCACTGGATTTATTATTTCTTTTCAGTTCAGATGACTATGCTTTCTTAAAATTGGTGAATCATTTTAAAGGACAACACAGTAGTTAGCTATTAGCTTCCCACACAGATTCAAAAGATCTGCTCAACTAACGGCATAAGCTAGTTAGATCGTAAAGCTATATATACAGGAACATTCAGGAAGGTATGCCCTCAACCTAACTGTGCATTACATTTTACGCCAGAATACAACTATACTGGCAGAAAGCTAAGTGTGTCAGGCTAAGTGTGAAAAAAAAATTGTTTAATGTCCAGAGGTATTATTGGTATGAAGAGTACATTTTCAAATAATTTTTATAGGTCCTGCTGTCAGTCCTAATATTAAATGAGACACTAGCCAACAACTTGTCATAAAATAATATTCAAACATTAACAGAAAGCATATATACTACCCTACATTAAAAAAATAAACACAGAATTTGAAAAATGTTAATTTTGAACTCAAGAAATCAAAAGTTACAAGAAAATGGAGACAATTAAAGAGTCATGGATATATTTTCAAGATGATCTTGAGATGATCCGCAATCATCTAAAAGATTTCACTTCACTTTTCAGGTGGTTATCAAGGCCAAGGGAATGTGTAGAATTATAGCACTAGCAGGTATGTGAAGAAATGTGGTCGTTGGAAACGGCTAGGCTATGTGTAACGCTATTTAAGGATTTCTAAGAAAAGCTAGTCCCAGCCTATGCTGCAAGACCTACCTGTTCTAATAGGATACACGTAGACCAAGAATACTTACCCGTAATACTAGCAAGCTAATGAGTACTCAAAATCACAATTCTTTTTTTTTTTTTTTTTTGAGAAAACGTAGGCCTTTGTTTATTCGCTAGCTAGCTAAGGCAGTAACTTGTTAATACATTGTACCTATATGGTTTACGGGTTTTAAAGTAAATCCAGAACAAAAATCAAGCGTTTTCCTAAACCGACTGGGGTCAAATAATACGATCGTGTCCGTACAATATTACATCACCATGTAGCTAGCTATTTCGTGATGAATTAGAAAGGGCCCAACTAGATAGCCAGTGAAACTATAACGGTACCATCGGATAGAGATCGCACGTATATTTTCTTAATAGTTACGTATAGAAAATGCATGGCTAGCCTCTTGAATTTTGGAACGCATGTGGAAATTGAAAAATGTACTTAACTACACTAATAATTAGTCGGTTGATTAATAATGTCTATATTAAACACAGTTGAGGAAAATAACCAACTAGCTTCCGCAAATGCCTATGCATAAAATTAAACTTTACACGCTGTTTATAAGGCTACATTAAACAGTAACAAATGCCTAGTGCATGGCTCATGCCACACAATCGAAACAATGATGCTCTGCTTTGATTGCATCTCGTTAAACGAACGTCAGCTAGCTAGCTATTGCGTTCCGCTTTGTCGTTTCTTCTTCATATATTCGATTGTTTTCCGCTTCACATTTACTCAAAAGGAAATTGTGTATCACGTTTACCTCTACATGACCGACGCCGGCTTTCTCCGTTTGTATTTATTCCCCTCGTCCGTTTTTTTGAGTCTTTAAACCCCAAACATTGTTCTCTTGCGGCTGCAAATCTCCTCCATCTTGTTTCAACGCAGAGAATTATGGGTCTGCCGACGGATCCTGAGAGGAGACAGACAAGGGTTGTGATCTGTGACAGGGGAGCAGTGGCCGACAATGAACTGCAGTGAAAGACGCCGTGACAGCGACAATAACCAAAATAATTATTCCAATCTTCAAGATCATCCGTTTTCCTTGTTTTTTATTTATTTTATATTTATTTAAACATATTGATTATTACATTTAGAATAGTTTTATTTACTTTCGATTTATTACCGTTTCTGTGGTGATGTACACGTTAGGTTAAATTAATTCAGTAAATAGGACACAAATCAACTTAAAAGTACATGTTAATAAAGTTCTAATTTTCAGCACTTTTAAGTGTGTCACTATCAAATTGAAATACTTAAATAGCTTCATTTTAATTAGTGGGCCTATACAGTCTCAAGTGAATTGAAGCCTAACTGGGGACACAGGAAAATAGAGGAGATATATAAATCACCTAACTAAAAAGTGACTTAAGAGAGCATGTTTAAAATTACATTGTTGGACTAAGAGACAGTGGCATTAGTGACTGGTAAGACATTTCAATAGAATGAGCCTGAGCTGTTTCACCACACAATAAACCAAATCCTTCCTATTTTAATCCATTGTTCTGCTTGCTTGTGTTTCCCTAGTGCATCAGGCTGCATAATTGAATTGTAGTGAGCTTAATTCATTTACAAAGAAAGACTGGTTCTCCAAATACATTTTATGCTGTCTCCATTGTAAAATAATAGCACACTATGACTTTTAAAAGATATATAATACATTTATGTATATCTTTTAAAAGTCTTAGTGTGATATTATTTTACAACGGAGACAGCATAAAGTGTCCATTTACAACGGACATAGATGGATGGATAGACAGATCAGAGCTAAATTATTTTTTCTTATCTTTCATGATAATTTAAATATATACAAATAAATATGCATATTCCATTAATTTATACCAAAATAGCATGCCTATTTCTAATTATTATTAGCCTACATTTTCAGTTCCATAATTATTATTAAATTAAAATTTCTAGTTTGGGAATTTTTTGTTTTTTGGCGTATTGAAAGTTAACAACAATCCCATTATACAGTCAAATGCATATGAAAATAAATACCAATACGGCAAAGAGGTTTCAAATTATCTAGACAGTAAAAATGTGTTACAATAAATAAATGGTATCCTCAACTAGCAATCATTAAAGGTAATCTCATGCATAAATATTTCATAAATCTTTAGACATACTTCACTAGGTTGCAGATTTTCTAGATTGACACAGTGCCCTCTGTATCAATTCATGCCCTTGTTAAATGTAATCAGAAACATAACTTGAAAAATAAATGTCTTTGAAACACATTCTACATAAAAAAGAGCAACATACATGTTTTGACATGCTGTGGTATTTTAAAACCCATGGGCTATTTAGTTGCTGTCCTTCGAGCACCTATAAGACACTAAACTTTTTTTTTGCTTGAAAAAAAAGTCCAGTTTTCTAAGGACACCCAAAATCTCAAACTCAGTGTTTTTAGTTACTTTTTATAAATGATTCCATGAGTTATTTACTGAGGCCTGTTCAACTCAGCAGGCACTATTGACTACAAATCCATTGTGCTTGAGTGCTATTCACTGTCACTTTCTTGTAGCTTTTCAATGCTGCCTCCTGTGGTGTCTGTGCCTAGAATCTGCATGACATCCCTCACGATGTGCAATGCCCTGCATGCTACAATGCATTTTAATGCTTGGAAGCACTGTAGTCTTCCACTGGTTCTGACAAATTATTAAATCACAACAATTCTTTGAAGGAAACAACAAGATCACAATTAAAATGTATTTACCATGAAAAAATACACACACACACACACACACACACACACACACACACTGGAAATATTCCTCATAAATCCATATTGACATGATAGCATCACACAGTTGCTGCAGATTTGTCGGCTGCACATTCATGATGTGAATATCCTGTTCCACTACAACCCAAAGGTGCTCTATTGGATTGAGATCTGGTGAATGTGGAGGCCGTTTGAGTACACTGAACACATTGTCATGTGCAAGAAACCAGTTTGAGATAATGTGAGCTTTATGACATGGCATGTTATCCTGCTGGAAGTATCCATTAGAAGTAGTGTACACTGTGGTTATAAAGGGAAGGACATGACCAGAAACCATACTCAGATAAGGCTGTGGCATTTAAACGATGCTCAATTACTAAGGGGTCCAAAGTGTTCCAAGAAAATATCCCCTTACACCATTACACCACCACCACCACCAGCCTGAAACTTTGATACAAGGCAGGATGGATCCATGCTTTCATGTTGTTTACGCCAAATTCTGACCCAACATTTTTCCAATCTTCTATTGTCCAATTTTTATGAGTCCGTGCAAATTGTAGCCTCAGTTTCCTGTTCTTAGCTAACAGGAGTGGCACCCGTTGTGGTCTTCTGCTGCTGTAGCCCATCTGCTTCAAGGTCCGACATGTTGTGTGTTCAGAGATGCTCTTCTGCATACCTCTGTTGTAACAGGAGGTTATTTGAGTTACTGTTGCCTTTCCATCAGCTCAACACATTTTAGTACTTTGCACAGAAGTTTCTTTAAAGGAACTTTATGCATTTTCCAGTGCTTCCCCAGTCACTGATAATTGATATTTAAATAGTGCAATTAAAATTAAACATTCAGGCACAACCATTGCGGTCTGGGGTGACATTTGTTCAGAATACATGTGTACTTTAACACTACATATATATTATTGATTTTTACCAGCATTCACATTTAGTATTTTGTACTAAGTTAATCAGTCTATTTCTTATCTCCCGTCTAATGGTAAATGAAAGTAATGCTAGACAATACAACTTGTCAATAATAATGAATTATTCTCTTTCAATTTCGGGTATTGGCTCTGTCATGACCAGTCATTGACATTTGATCCTAAGGAATCTAATCATCGGGGAAAATGTATTTATTTAAAAAATAGTTGAACTCATGTAAAAATATTTTTACGTGAATTTCCCCCATTCTGTTATTCTTAAAAATAAATAAGATTTTAAAAGATAAGTGCGCTCTGCACAAGCCTTGCTTACAATGTTACATTTATTTAATGAAATGCACCCCACACAATTGTGTAACGGGGATGGCGAAGTGCGTCTCCCCGTTGCTATGGACTGTAGCCACCCTCGCGGGGGCTGCCGGGTAGCTTAGCTTCCGACAGTTCCGTCATGTAAATAATGTGTTATACGTGTTGGTTGTGTTTAATGTTGTTGGCATTTGTGTTGTTTAGCTAACATGCATGTTATCAGTTCGTAGAGTTAAGGTTTGTTGCTCTCACCGCGAACGGGTTTATCTGTGCAGGTGAGGGCTCTCTCTGTGTTCTATATGTCAGTTTATTTCCTTTCCGCTGCCAGCCATGCCTTTGTCAAGACGGTCGTAAGCGCATGCGCGAAATAAACACCACGTCTTCATGTTAAAGCGGTGTCTGACTCTATGCTTGAACCTAGCAGAGTAGTAGCACTCCGACAAAACGCTACAATATCATTGTAAACCCCATGTGCCGATTAGCATCAACAGAAAATAAGAAATAAAATGGCGAACAGCTTTTTTTCAAGGCTCCCTATTTCAGTCGAATTAGTATAAGTAAAATGGACAATTAAGTAATATACATCATGGCCCAAGGGTGAGCAGTTAAAAGCAGCAGAAAAAACTGATTAAACTACCGTTATTGAACCAGTTATAGTACTGCTTACAACGTGCGGGCAGGAAATATGAATTAATTTACATTACCATGTAAAGTTGCACTGGCGTCCCTGGTCCAGCAGGTGGCCCTATGACTGCAGTTGTATTTATCAAACTTTTATTCAATGGTAGGACAATTGATGTCCTACTTTGAATGCTATGTTGTTTTTATTAGAAAAAGAAATAGCATGTGTTTAGAATAATAATAATAATAATCGTGACGCTTACACAGAAGTAATTTTTCAATAATTTAAATCCACTTAAAACAACTTAAAACAGTGTTTTTTTTAATGTTTTGGTTTTTTTCTTCTTCTGGAAGAAGAGCATGGTCGACATATCCGACAGTTAACTTGCCTGGCCTGTTCCTGATTGGGTTAAAACAGCCCCCACGCCGGCCCCTTATTACATGTTACAGAAGCACTCGGAAGCATTCACAGTATTTCGCTTAGTAGTCTCAGGAGTGCTGTCAGTCTGTCAATATGTAAATATACAGGATGGTGAACTGCGCGATATTTGATATTAGATCAGTTGGGTAAGAGAGGACGATTATTTTTCGAATAACTAATCTTTTCCCTTGAATTTAACCGCGAATCAATTCTTTGTAAAGCATATGAATAAAAGTTGACAAAGAAGGGCAGAAGTCAATTTTCAGTGCAATGATTTTTGGCAACACTCAGTCTTTGGACGTAGTATTTTCACTCAGAATTAACTAACCTGCAGTCTGAACGGAAGCAACGAATGGAGAGTAATTTACTCTAACCCACTGAAAACTAATCTGAAACTGGAAGTTCACTTTACCTCGTCATTATTGTTTTAGTTATGTCCGCGTTAAGGAGAAAATTTGGAGAGGACTACCAGGTTGTTAACACTAACAGGGCCACTATTTATAATGCACCTGTAAAGAAGAAGCGTCAGCGGTTCGTGGAAAAGAACGGAAGGTGCAATGTTCAGCACGGCAACCTTGGTGGGGAAACGAGCAGATACATCTCGGACCTATTTACTACCTTGGTGGACCTAAAGTGGCGTTGGAACCTCCTCATATTTATTTTGACATACACTGTCGCCTGGTTGGTCATGGCCTCCATGTGGTGGATCATCGCCTACATCAGAGGGGACATTAATCACGGGCAAGATCAGTCTTATACCCCGTGTGTTGCCAACGTTTACAACTTTCCTTCAGCTTTCTTGTTCTTTATTGAGACAGAGGCCACCATCGGCTACGGCTACCGCTACATAACGGAGAAGTGCCCCGAGGGCATCATTCTCTTTCTGTTCCAGTCTCTGTTGGGTTCCATAGTGGACGCTTTCCTAATTGGTTGCATGTTCATCAAGATGTCCCAGCCCAAGAAACGCGCCGAGACTCTTATGTTTAGCCAGGACGCCGTTATCTCCCAGCGTGATGGCAAACTGTGTCTAATGTTCAGAGTGGGAAACCTTAGAAATAGTCATATGGTGTCCGCACAAATCAGGTGCAAACTCATAAAGGTAAGGTGAATATGAAATTGAATTTAATGCGATGTTTTGATGTTGTTGCATTTAATAAACATAAATAACGCGTTTTATTACACGAGTTGTTGGCAATATGTTAGTTGTAATTTACTGTCCATCTATCCCCTTAGCGTTCATAAAACCATTCACTAGTCATTTACACCAAGGGATTTTGTGTATTAAACTACAACTAGTTACTGCTATGACAATACTGTGTTATGCACCAAATTATTTATAGATATTACATTTACCACGAAGTTTAATCAGATACTCTACTTTCATAATTTATGAAGTGCAAAATCAGTTTAGAAAGCAGGAAAGCGGGCTGACAATAGAAACTATTGACACAGTCCTCGATGGGTTTTCCCCTCTTGTATATGGTTCAATGCACCAACACCTGTAAAGCAATCGTACGACATTTTTATATGTGCATTAGGAATGATGTCAAATAAATATAATTTAATACTTTTAAAATAAAGAATTAAAAAATTAAAAATTGACTTGACAGAAGTGTAAATACAGTTAAACCCAGCATTTCAACAATCTACGGCTAGTCATGAGCATGGCGACTATAAAGTACCAGCCAATCATGTACCTTTATTGTACCTGCTAGCAGGTTTTATATGCTTGATAGGGTGACAGAGTATGCTGTTGTCAAGTCAGTTATGATACATACTTTTATTTTTATTGATAAAAAATATACGCTACTTGGCTACACTTTTTGCACTAGTCGAGAAGAGAAAAGCAAACCACTCTTTCTGGCTGTAGTACATACATAGATTGTTTAATTATTTTTTGGGGATGTGGTTGTCCTTTCCATTCTTTGTCTTGTGGTCTACGTTTCTTTTTTACCAGACAGGCAAAATTGGCAACAAGAGTTCATGGTAGTGTAGATGATGTCATTGTATCAATTTTTTGCTGTGGTTCAACTTTGATTCATTTAGTAATTACGATAATTTAACATGAGAGGCGTACTTCAATCTTCCACATGAATCAGTTTGAGAAATAACTTCTGATTTTTAAGAACTGTGATCAGACTAAAAAACAGGAGTTTGATTTAAACGGACTCAAACTTGGTTGCGGTTTAAAGAAGCTGACTGTAGGAGAAGCAGGCAGTAAAGGTCTTAACATGTAGCTGCGAAGAGAAATTTTGACAGAAACCCACTGGTGTCAAACTCACTTGGCATTAAATAAATTTTAGTGCTGTTTATCTCACTATAATATATTGTAACGGGGATGGCGAAATGCGTCTCCCCGTTGCTAGGGACTCTAGCCACCCTCGCGGGGGCTGCCGGG
>JAOYSI010072490.1:0-21433 GCA_025775065.1 Hiodon alosoides
CCCCCCCCCCACCCCCCCCCCCCACCACCCCCCCCCCCCCCCCCACCCCCCCCCCCCCCCCCCCCCCCCCGCCGGCCCCCCCCCCCCCCCAAACAAAGCGAAAAGTTTGTATTTAAATCTTTAAAAACACATTTGAAAGCATACAAATTTAGATTTTCAAGAGATTATTACTTCATACACACCAAATTGCATGCTCATGAATTTCCAGTTTTTTTTTTTTTTTTTTCTGTGTCAGCTTTTTCTTCTCAGGTATCTGGCAGCATTATATTTTTGTCTCTAGTCTCCAGAGAATGATACACATTTCTTCACAATTAATTGGGTTCATTAACCACTCATGGTTTCATTTTATCTGGTGGTTCCTGAGGTCAGTCTGTGAGGTTTTTTCTGTATTATCAGACGCTTGAAATAAGTATCTTCTGCTCTGAGGGTGGCTTGCACAGGGTGGTGTTTTTCGAGGTGTTATATTTCAAGTTTTTTTCTTTGACAGAAATATTGAGCCCAACAAATAACCGTAAACCTATTGGCTCCACCTCAGCAGTACTTTGGATTGCCTCTACCAAGGCCGGCATTAGCACCCTGATAACGCAGACAGTTGCCCAGGGCCACAATGAGACAAGGGGCCTGTGAGGATTAGAAGAAATTCGATTTTTTTATGTACCAAATGAATTTCTTTACAAAACTGTAAATGCAATTATTCTGAGCTGCATCTTGAGCAGTGGCATGCAGTGCAATTTGGGGTACCCCTTCTGCTGTTTTAACCCCAGATTTTTTTGCAACACATTTTGCAGCCGCATACTAGGCCTACATAGCTAAACCCTTAAAATTTAACAAAAGTGTCCTAATGTTGAATTTAAAGACAACCTAAAGAACCTGAATTACCAAGCTGTCCACTATTATTTAACGATAAACAAAGTTTGATAATAAACAAAGTTTGATAATAAACAAAAACGTTCACCAGATCCACCGCATTAAAAAATAAAAATATTTGCCTGATGAATCCTGCACTTTAGCGTCCTTAGTTAAACTGCTCAAATTGTTGAATCCTTAATGCTCCGTAATTATCCGTAGCTAAATGTAAGTTTCAGTTGAAATATCTCTCACCAAGTGGAGAAATCCTGCCTTCATATTAATGCAAATAGTCAACTAGAATTTGACAACAGTCTGGACAGCTTCTTTTTTGTCATTGATTGTTTGGGAATTTACGTAGTTTGAATGATGTCAGTCAGCTACGGTGGAGCCATAAGGCTCTCCTCACAACAGATTTATAATCAGAAATTTATAATCAATCATTTCCTAATGGTACAATATTGTGGGCAACTTGATAATTAAAATTGGCTGGGTTGTCTTTAAATTGTGCAATATATTATTTATTTTTTAGGCCCTGTAGTTGGCTGTGAAATGTGTCGCAAAAAGTTTGATCAGGGGCGAAGACATCGTTGACGGTGCACAATGAACTGAAATATATTTTAATGTAGCGCAGTCATATTTTAAGACGTCTAATTTTAGTATTGGCCTTGATTAAATACATGTTATTTTCCCACATTAAACTGACAATCTGTAACACTTAAGGCAGTATCCACATTGTAAAGAAGACTGTGTAGATATTTACAGAAAATAAATATCTGTAATTCTCATATTCTCACTGTGGTGTTTAATGGTGGTTATGAAACAAAAACTTTTAAACTTTTAAACATCATGCTATATAAAATGTTTGTCTGAAGTTTGACAAATCCAGCTATTTTGACCCATACAAATCTCTGGAGGATGTACTCCAAGTTTTCATTTGAAGCTATTATAGATTCTAGAAATAGTTTAAACTCACTGAACACATAGCTGAAGACATCATTAAGCATCATAATGAATCAATAAATCAAGCAAATGTGTGGCTTTAATTACTCCCGATATTTCAGATGACTAGTTTAAAATTGAACTGTTAATTCCAGTTGAACAGTCTGAAAGCAAGGTGAAACAAAATTATATTGCCCTTTTTTTTTACTTTTTGGCATTGTTCATTGGCATAAAAATGGGAATAGCTTTAAAATCCAAATAAACAAGTACGTAGCATAAAGTGAAACACATCACTGGGCATTTACAAAGGCACTTCTGCATTATTTACACTTCTTGGAATCGCAGGGAGCTGTATGTGTTCTCGGAACTATACCCTTTAAATTTATCAATTTAAATGCTAATAAGGTAAAATCTTCCCATTAAATGGATGCTTAATAAACCAAATATATAAGGCAATTTCTAAATGATAAACAAAATAGTTTTGTTCACATTAGTCCTTAAAAAATAATTATATTGCCTTACAACACTGGCATCGCATTAAACCCTGTTTGTAAACGTATTTGGAAAATCTTGTTTGGAAAGGTGGAATGGTAGAATAACGTATGTAATTTTAGGTGCACCCTATGGTGCAAAAGTTGTTTACTCAAGATGTTCCCATATTCCTAGATGACTACACCCTGTGGCACGCCAAGGCGTGCCCGGTCCGGAAACAGACGGAAAACAGGCACACTGGGGTAGTTTTTTTGCCTTTTATTCCGCATTTCTTAACAAAATAATCAAAAAAGCAATACTCAACTAAAGAGGAGAAACTTAGATACACTGGCCTCTTAGGGAAAAACCAAAATAAATCATCTTTGTAACCACTTTTTCATATTAAACCTTTCCACCATAAAGACCTAAAACATCAACCCTTTCCTGTCTATCCAAAGAACGTGTGCCTTTGCTCAAATTTACCCTTAATATAAGTGAATCCAATTGTCAATAGTAATTCTAAATGTATTGGTAAATTAATCAATTTGGATAATGAATATTTGGATTTGAGACTGATCTGATGGAGATCCACTGGGATTCCTCTGCAATATAACCCTAACCTGTGAGCTCTTCCCCTCACTACTTCCTGACAGCTACCTCGTCACCACTGCTACTCCCCTTTGTCACCTCACTTCTCCTATTGAGCACCTCAATAAACACCTTTTCAGCACCTTATCCTTGTATGGTCCTCATTCCTCACCACACCCTGTATGACGCCCTGGAAACAAGTAAAAAATCTATGTGTCCAAAAAAGTTGGATTGGACAAAGGAGATGTCATCTGATCTTAAGAAGCCAACTGTAACAGCATCCGTTAATTAAATTAGTGTTTTCAGTGGTTGTGAAATATAAAATTCTTCTTCTTCCAAGTATTCCATGCCCATGTCAATGTTCTAAGCAGTTACAGTATTAATACAGCATACTCACAGTTCAGATTCCCAGCAGAAAGCATAATGTTAGGATGGACTCCTCCTTTAAGCCGGGATCCTATCATGGTTTCTTCCTACCAGGTTAGGGAGTTTAGTCGTGCTTAGTCATACTTTCTGGGGGACTAGTATTGTACCATTGTGTCTGAGAAGCGTCTTTGTGAGCTTTTGTGAGGTTAAAATAATAAACCGATTGATTGATTGATTGATTGATTGATTGATTGATTGTTTGTTTCAAGGTTCCTTTTCCCAGACTACAAATGCAAAACCTTGAATTTCCAAAGACATCAAATCAAAGTGAATTACATTTGTATTAGATCACATCCTCACAAGCTCCCTTTCTATTAAAAGAGATTTAAAAGTAAGATGTGGGGAAATTACTTTTATTTACAGCACACAATGTCCCGTATAATTGTGCACGGGGGTCAAAGCAACAACCACAGGGAGGTTCCAGTCCCCCATCAGAGACTGAGGAGTGTGACACTGAAGGCTCAGACACCAGCAGCACAGTGGACAATCACAAGCCTCCCCACCATCCCCTAAAGCTCCCCTGTCACCCCCTACCGCCACCAGCCCTTCCCCCTATTGACATTAGCCTTCTCACCATCATTCCTCATCTGTCACATCCATTTCACCCCGCTCTTGTCAGATACGTCCAGGCCAGCCAGGAATACAATGTCCCAGAACTGCAGCCACTTGAATCACCACCTAAGATGGGCAGAGGGTGGAAACAGCGGGTTTGAAGAGCATGTGGCCCTTAAATGTCTAGAAGACCTCTGATAGGCCAGAACTACAGAGTATGTGTTTTGAAATATAATAAATCACTATAGATAGTTTCAGCCTTTTCGTCTTCTAATCCCAACCCCTGCTGAGGGATGGCAAGCCCTTAAAACAGGTTTGTAATTACCTTGATTCTCAACCAGGGGCAATGGAAATGCCTGAACATTTCTTGAATGTGTTCGCGAGACACGTGGCACACACATCCCCCATCAGAATGACACCAGGGCTCATTTGGTAGCCCCCCCGCCCGCCATGACAGGAAGTCAGCTGTGCCATTCAGAGCCCCAGGCTGGTGAATCACCTGGTATTGAAAAGGCTACAGAGGGAGATAGCACCGGGTGATCAGGGAGCTGATCCGTCCTTCATTCAGTGGAGCCTCTGGAGGGGGGCCTGAACCAGGGGAAACTGGCCACCCAGGAGATAGAACCGCAGGGTCAAGACAGCCCCTTTAAAAGTGTGGCACTCCTGCTCAATGGTACTGAACCGACCCTCCCTGGGGGTGAGCTTCCTGCTGATGTAGATAACAGGATGCTCCACCTCATGGGTCCGTACTGCCCCCACTCCGTGCTCTGATACGTCTGTCTGCAAAACAAAGGCTTTGGAGAATTCAGGGTTAACATGCACATGTCCGCCTTACAGAGCTGCTTTGACCGCCACGAACACCATCTAACACTGCCCCATCCATTGGACCGGGTCTGGAACCCCTTTTTGGGGAGGCCCGTCAAAGGACAGGCTAAGTCAGTGAAGTTGAGAACGAACCACCGAAAGTACTCGGCTAACCCGAGGCAAGACATTGCCTGTTTTTTCGACTTAGGAGGGGGACAGGCGGAAATGGCCGCGTTAAATGGTGTTCGACCATAGTTTGCAACCCGGTAGAGGTCGTTTGCAAACTCTTGCACCATTTGGTGCACCTCCACGCTTTGGGCCGGAGACAAGGGGTTACCGAGAGACACAGAGAGGAGTTAGAGACCTAGGCTCAGGACATCAGTCTCCTTCCCAGGCCGTTGATGCAGCCAAGTGGACAGAATAGGCAGGATTCCATAATTTGAAGAGATTTAAACAATCTTTGTGCTCTGTTGGTTCAAGCAACCTCATAGTTCACATCCCCCATGAGCCTTGTGACCTCAAAGGGTCCTTGACAGTGCGGCAACAATTTCATGGTGGAGGTGGCTAGTAAGACCAGAACTTTATTGCCCAGGCGCAAGAGAGCAGCCCTGTTGTAAGCAGCACTTTGTCTGCCTTAGGCAATGAGAAAATGCTCACGGGCAAGCCATCCCAGAGAGTGCAGTTTTGCTCTTAAGTCCATGACATATTGAACTATGTTTTTACTGGGGCTTGGACCCTCCTCCCACGTTTCTTTAATGAGGTTCAACACTCTCCCCGACCATCTGCTCAACAACAACTCAAAGGGAAAACCTTGTGGAGGCCTAGCGAACCTCCCGCACCGCAAACAACAGGGTGTTGATAATCTTATCCACTTGTCATCGTGTATGGACTTCGCCAGCACCCTTCCACCAACCTATCAGTCTGTGGGTGGTACATACTGGTTTTAATTGGCTGTTTTCTACAAAGCCGGTAAAACACTTTCAGTGTCCGTGACACAAGCACTCTGCTCCACAAGCACTCCATGTGATCATTTATTTTGGGAAACCAAAACATGGATAGTAAGGCATAATAAGGGGAAATACTTCCGGATATCGAGTCGCATAATCAACTATGACTAATACGGATCAATGTCCATGGGTCCTGTTGTTGTACAGAACGACAAGATAGTAATGGGCACAGTGGTGTTTTTGGTATGGCTGGTGAATTCATTTTCTGACACTCAGGACACGCCCTAAACCAATCATGGATGGAATCCTGAAGACCAGGCAGGTAAAATCAGTTTGTGACTTGCTGCTCGTTTTTCTCCATCCCAGGTGACCGGCAATCGGGTTACAATGGGCCGCGCCAAACACCATTTTCTGGTGGCGCTTAGGAACCGGCAGTTGCCGACTCACTTCTTGTGTTTCAGGGTTCGGGTGCACTCAATAAAGTCTATCATTAAGATACCGGAAGTCAGGAAAGGTGGCTTGGGGCTGGTGATCGCCAGGCAGACCTGGCTCTGGAACTTGCACTGAGCCTGCCGTAGTGTTTAATTCTGATCCTGCTCCAGGGGGAAATCCACCACCAGGGTAAAAGAGGGAAGGTTCTTCAGATCTCCTACCCAGCCAGCAGGCTGTGCAAGTGCCTGAAGGTCCCCCCGCCCTGTGCAGAAGGGCATTCCCCGGATCCTCCACCAGGCCCTACCTGCATTCACCTCCCATAGAAGCATGCCAAACCCCTCCCAATTTTGTTTTTTGCAATAAAAACCTTAAAGGAAAACTCATTGCTCAGTTTATCTAATTAAAGAAGCGTATTTATTAACGTAGTTGAGGAGACCTTGTCATTGGTCCAACATCAGAAACCTTCAGGTCACATTTTCATTTCAATCCCCATGGATACACACTGCTGTCATTTTAATGATTGATTCTAATGCATGTGGATAAATGAAAGAATATTCCATAAGAAAAATACACCTGCAATATTGTTCCTGGCATCATCTTACATACACACGCCAATTGATTAACACATTTTTTGTTTACCTGACAACACTACTCATGCCATCAAAATATTTTTGACAAAATAGTGACTTAATAGCTAAAAAGCTCTATTGATGTTTATTGCATTAAAGGACAATTTATTGTGTTAGGTTGGGAGAATCTACAATGGTGCATGCCATTTTAAAGGGCACTTTTTTCAAAATTAATAAATCACAATGATTTACTCGACGGGACTTTAAAATAAATCAGTACCAGAAAATTAAGTCCCTAGATAAAGGCCATTGTGTAAATTATTTTTAAAACGGTAGTCACTGTAATTATATTAAGCATTTACAAGCAACTCGGGACTGCTTTGAATGGATGAATGGAATTGAATATGTTTCTGGCCCACCAAGGTCTTGCACCTTTCCTTACTAAAACTGATCTTTTCTGGGCAGATGTTATGTATTTTCCTGGGAGAGGATGTTAATGTACATGAATTCTCTCAACAAAATATTTACAATTGGTTCCTAGAATATTAAGCTTCAAGGCAATAAACTTTTTTTTTTGCAATAAAGTTTCTGGTTAAATTTGAGATTCAGTTAAAAGTCTTGAATTATGTCAAATACACAGTTCCACTTAGGTCTCCTTATTAAATGATCCACAGAAGATATTATGCTATTACAAGACCTTCTCTAGTATTTACATGCTGATAGAATAAACTAGGCAGAGATGCATTACTCCTGACTTTAGTTCCATTGTGATTTTCTCATTCTGCTGCTGTATTAATCAGTCCCTTCCCCTCAGGCTTGAACAGATGGTACTGTTAACTTGCTTAAAATGAACTAAAACTTCCACATACTGTGCTAGAATCCACTGGTCTATTCATCTTTTATGATGTCCTGATGCTACATGCCCCCAGAAACATTCTCTGTTGCATTTCTTGCTCCAGTCTCCCAGATTGTTGGTCAGCTCCCAGTTATCTTACAGAAACTGACATTTTTCATTTCAAATTTTTTTTAGATCCATCAAAATAGAAAATCTGTCAGTCACATTCTCCAATATATGGAAGTGCATTATTATTGTTACATATTACTTTTCAACAGGCTTTGCTAACATATTATCTGCATAACACTAATGTAAGTATGACACCTCTGCAACCTGTTTTCCCAGTTCAGCACAGCAAAACGTAAGATGAAGAACAGGGTAGCATTTGTTGAGCTTTCATAATAATATACAAAACAGTAATTGCTTTAAACACTCAGCATGTTCATACTGTTTTCATAAAATTACTCAGGAATATGTTTTCAAAGGTTCTCTAACTGCAGGTATAGATAATGATATTTGATTAAGCAGTCATTAAGCACCATGTCTGGCTCAGCAAAGCAAAACACAGCAAAAGGTGCAATTACTTCAATTTAGGTGTTTTATTTATCACCTACTGAATAAACAAAATAAAATGGCTGTTTTTAGATAGGAAGCCATCAGATAATATAATATTTTTTTTTAAACCCAATGATAATCATTTGACCTTTGCTACTATAACATATTTGTCATCATAAATAACTATTCCATTATTTTAGTTTGAAATGACACAAAGAGAGGGAAATAGTTTAAGTCCTCACCTTTCTACATCTTGTGATTTAATCCAGTGTGCTCACTGAAGTGCTTTTAAGGCCAAAAGAAAGAAATTGATCAAAAATCACAGGAGCTCAGTACCAAATTAAGACCCCACACTGAATAATCCCTCAGGAAGTGTGCATAGACCCCTTCAGCCCAAAGCAGCAAATGCCCGTTCATCTGTTCATTTACTGCTGAAGTATTGAAAATCCTTGGCATGCAGGGCGAAATGGTACTCCACTAGCTAAAATATATCATGCGGCAGGAAACTGTTGTCAATAAATCTGTAGAATACAAAAAGGGTTATAAATGCTTATAATATGTATATTGTAGGTATCCTATCATTTATTAATGGATAATGCATTAAACCACACTAAGCTTCAGACAAGATGAAATATCTAAAGAAATAAAATGATTGGAGGAATGGTTTCTGTCTTTTCTGTCTGTAAAATTCCTAATGTGTAACCTATTTAAGCACACTATTACAATATTAAAACAATAATAATAATCATAATCATAATAATAATCATAATTAATGACAACAAATAAAGTTTCTAACTAGTGGTACCATTTTCCCTTGAAAAATTGATGGGTCAATTAGTTAATCTGTATCCAATTTTAATTGCTCCTGTAATTACTCTCTTCCTTTTGCATCCCATCATCTATCACTATATTTCACCTTAATTTGCTAAACCAGATGTCAGTCGTTAAGGTCCAAGTCTGCCTGAGATCTATTTCAAAGCAAACTCACACGTAGGCTTGGTAAAAAAAAAAAAAAAAATTGCCACAGATGCTGCAGCTCCTGTTGTGTTTAACGGATCTAAAAGCCAGTGAAGGCCCCTCAGGATTAGAGTCTCATAATAAACAACAGGGGGTCTTCCGCCTGCTAACTTACAAACAAACAGATTTGCCTTCACAGATTAGGCCCAGCTCATGTTTTTCTTTTCAGTTGATGATTTAGTATTAGCATTTAATTAAATACCTCATAAATATTTTGGTATGTACAGCAGCCATTTTTTTTCTTATTGTTGAAATTTCTTTCTTCTTTTTGTTGCTTCTTCATGTTGGCGAGATTACTTTAAAAAATAAGCGCTCTAATTTTATTTTAAACTTAATAGCCATACGTATTAACCATGTGTTGACCTTTAGCAAACTGTTCTTGAATCATTGAATCATTCATTTTTTACATACATTTATACTTTCTAAACAAACAAGATTTTGAGGTGGTTAAAATATTCAATAAAAATTGATTTATAACTTTACACTAAACCTTTGCATGATAAATAATTTATGTAATTCCATCAAACAGTCATTTAAGCTTTTAACGTTGAATGTTTTTAAATTTCCTTTGGAAAAAAAAAATGACAAAAGGCTTTTCAGTAACAAATGATTAAATGACTTTAAATGTAACAAAAAATTCAATCTCACCATAGGTTTTGTAAATACCTATAAAATTGTCTGTGTTTTTTTTTTTAATAGTAAAGTGATAATGGTAAGAAAAGCTGTGCAAATAATTGAAAACTATGTTCAGAATGCATTCTGATTCTCTGTGCTTTTTTCCCTGTAAATTAAAGAACAAACAGCCTCCTGAGGGGCCTAATCAGTAAAGGTACATGCCTGAGATCAGATTTGAATACGACTCATGTCATTCACCGATTGTGTCCAGACAAAGCATTGCCCGGGCTGGACGAAATAATCCAAAAATAGATTATTTAAATTTATTATTATTTTTTTTTAAATGTAATAAAAATATGGACAACCTTTATCTTATATGGCATGGCTAGTGGTTGTGATTGTGTTATATTTTTTTCTGGATTCCTTACTGCAGCATTGTCAGAATTAAACCAAATACACAGTTATTGGTATGATATTTAAACATTTTTACCATTGTCTTACAATAAGTTCTCTTTGATATATTTGTAAGTGAGCCTTTCCATGTCTAAAGAGCTAACTGTATGTGCAATTGTTTTCTGTGCGAAGAAAGTTTTTTGCATGATGCAATTAATATGCTTTTTCTCGCATAAATACCTATCTAGAATTTCATCAACTATAAATGTTAGAGAGAACTGCTACAGAAAACAAAAAAAATATTGAATTCTCAAGGAATAAAAACACCACAACATAGCAAGGCAAAATTATTTAACCATAAAATTGCAGTACAGAAATAACTGAAAAAATATAACTGTTGTGCTGCCCTTTTTCTAGTTTTTTGTAAGTGAGTGAGTGTCATTTCATGCATATGAAACCAGGATTACTGAAGCCCAAGAGCTCAGTAACTAGGTTGCTAATCATGCAACTGAGTGTTACTTTATGAATCTTTTCATAAATTACAAATTGGGTACAAATGTGGCATAATAAGTCTCAGTAATGTTTTTCGCTCTTCATTTTGCATTTTGTCCTATATCTCATTTGTTGAAAACTAGCATTGTTGGCTTATGCTGAAAAAAATAGACGAATAAACTAAATACGTTCATTAAAACCTAGAGAAAGGTATGTATCAAAATAGACTACTTTATTATGTCATATCAAGTGTAGGGAATTGATGTTAAAAGATAAAATTGGAGATTCACAATTATTTCAATGTGTACGTGACTTTCGTACTTGGTTATTTGTAGTATTGTTCAATGTGGGTGTGTGCAAGAGAATGGTGTTCTCAAGCAGTTACTTTTTTCCTTCCTTTGCTGAAATAAATTGGTACCATATGGTGTGACGACAGGATCACTCATCTTTGGTGTACCTACACAACACATTAATCATTTTTGGGGTGATTCTTGTTCTCATCAGTCAAAAATTATCCTTTTAATCATTTTAACTTTTTTTGCTACTTGAATTTTTATTTTGTTAGCAAAATAATTACCAACTATTAATTCCTGATTCAAATGTTCTCAAATGGAAAAAAAAAAAGGAAATGTAGGACGCAGGGCTTTCGTTTAACTCGCGTTGGCTTTTTTGCAGCAACTTCATGCAAATATTCATAGAATTGTGGTGGTCTCAAAAACATTTTTAAATGTGATTTCATTATTGCGCCTACCTTTTGCATAAGCCAAATTAAAAAAAAAAAAAAAAGTATTGAAATTGATGCAGATAAAAAGGGAAGATGTAGTAAATGTTTCTTAATTCATTCAGCATTGGCACTTTGCAGCGTTGTAGAAAAGGGGGAGAAGCTAGAGGGCATAGGAGCACAGAAATGTGAGGAAGTGAATTTCTATAACTACAGTCTCATGGTGAATCAAACGTGCCCTAGATCTGGAGCATGGTGCTGGTGATTTGCATTGATTATCGTTCCATTGACAGATACATTTAAATGAATGTGGCACGGCAGAGTGAGGCAAAAGAGTGAGAAAGTCTGTACAGCATGGATTGGGTTCCTGCAGCTACAGACTCCACTGCAAACAGAGCGTGGCCTTGAATGCTCACATGAATTCTTATACTGTATATATTCATGGTTTATCAAAGGAATGTTTTAACGGTCAATACTTGGGTTCAGTATTTAATAATGTAAAGAAAACTACTTTAGTCTTAGTTTTAGATTTGTATTAAAAATCTCAAGATATATTCAATTATCTGGAACGTTGAATTTATTAACTGACAGTTTAAAGTAGGTCACACTAAAATGATTTCAGACTTTAATTACTTACCTCCAATTCTGCTCTATGATAGATGTATAATCACAAGCAAGGATATGAAAAGGAAGAAAATGAAAGAATGGAAAGCAGTTATTCAGGTAATTATGTCTCATATTTTAGCTTCACTCCGGCGTCTGAACGAGTGGTTAGTCTGACAAGCAGACAGCTATGGAACAAATGTAATAAAATCCACAAATAAGCAACTTTGATTCAATATTTGAATTCAAGCATTCATTCAAATTCTTGACAATCATGGTTTTAAAATGCAAATGAACAAAGGCCATACAGAATTTTAATCATTTCTTAAGTCAGTTTTGTCATGACATGCTAAGGCTAAACGTCTGGCGGTATAAAACACAAACTCAATCGAACAATTTCTTGTGTCTGATTAATATAAAATTAAGATATTACAAAACATGCCTTACTTTCAACTCCTGCAATTTACTGAACTTTTATTTAAACACAAGCTACACAAGATGCTTTAAAATAAATACAATTTGAAAAATGCATTTGAAAATATTATTTGTGTCAATAAACAAGAAAATAATCAACAATAAAGTAAACAATAATAAAAGTTATTATAATATTATAAAAGTTTATTTAGAAAATGTTTCATTATCTGAAAAGGCCTTCATATAATTTAATAATTTTCATGATTAAAATGTTTAAGAATATGTTTAGTATTTTTTTGTTTATGATGAAAATGGTTTTATACATAATATTTATTTCACCTTAATAGTTTACATTAACATACCTCATTACTAACAATTACTGAAATGTCTCTAATAGTCAGGAGCATTTCTTTTGATCATTTGGAAATTTAAATTAATAAATGCATATAGTGTCCTTTCATTTGATCACATATTGATTTGACTTTCTTATTTTGGTTTTGATGGCTGGCTTTATACACTTCAGGGCTACTGCAAGCGTTCATTGTCTCTCCTCCATGAAACTGTGGCAAATGCACAGTCATTCTTGACCCTGGCCACTTAGTGATGGAATGTGCCTCCAACAAAGAATGAAACAGTCCAGTCACCTTCTGACATGCATTGAAATCCCACCTAGTCAAACTGTCCTCTCAGGGAACCAAATTCATCAAATCCTTTGTTTCCAATAAAATAAAATATTTAAAAAATGCTATGCAAAATGTTTTGTTGATGGCTAAAGTTAAAATTTTGCTACCATTTGTAACAATCCATTGTATGTGTTTTTTTTTTTTTTAGTGCACATTAAAACATGGTACCTGCTAGTGCTTCTAATTAGGCATTTTAGTTTTAGTTGATCATTAAAAATACTAGTATATAAGTATGTGTATTGCTGGTATTACTTAGATTAGATTAATTAGATAATAAGTTAATACTTATTTCATAGAAAAATAAACAAAACTTTAAAATAATCTCTTTAGTGTATACTTTGAGACATTAAGTAAACATTTTCCCTGTCAGCAACAAAAAATAATTTTCTCTAATTAGCTATAGAGTACGCATCATTTCAATTGCTCATACTTTTACAATGCAATAGTCATGGCTATAGACTAAACGATACTGTAAATATTTAATTGAGGATATTTCTTCATAATTTAGTACAGGAATCAGACACAATTGCTTGCTTTCTTAGAGAAATCACTGACTAAATACTTTTTTTTTTTTTTTAATGTATGTCCACAATGTCTGCACTTCGACTTATAGGTAGCACTAACTGTTGTGAAGAATACTTTTATTTCTCTAATTTGCAATAACAACGTTTCTTTATTTACTCTGTATTACTTGTTTTAAAATATTTTTTCCTGAGGCGCCTCAGACCCTGATCAATGAGATCAAAGAGCCTTTCACATAGTGAAAGTTGACTGTAGGAAGCATCTCAGGAGGTAACGCATTACCGTAATGCTATATTCAAATATTTTATTTTTATAGTGAATCTCAAGCTGGGATATGTTTAAAGTTTAATTATATACACATTACTTTTACTGTCAGTTCAATTTCCCTCAATATGCTTTTGATCATTATATTATGCTACCATGGACATACAGTGCTACCATCTGTTTTATAATGGGTACTTACATTAAATATTTATTCATCAAGTGTAATCAGGTATGGATAATTTCGGGCATAGAAGCCAATTATTCTGATTTACATTTCATTTGAGAGATACCCCTACATATTTTTTTTAAATAACAAATATTACTAATACTAAAGATCGATATTCTCATTCTTTATCGAATGACTTATTTGGAAACAAAAGGTTTCTGTGAGACCTGTCTGCCAACATATATGCATATGCATGCATACGGGATATGTGGGTGCCAAACAGCAACTTTATCAAACAAAACTTTTACACCTAGCGTTGAACATACACATTATAATACAAGATACACATGCACACAAACACAAATCTAATTTAGGGACAGACCAAAACAATCCCCACACTGATAGAGTTCACAAGAACTTTACCAGGATTAAAACAAAGATTCCTAGCAAAATAACTTGAGACAAAATCAAGCCGTTTTCACCATTCTAAAAAGACCTATCATTCGTGGAGTGTTATCACCTGACCAAGTATGGAGATTTTGAGCGTTAACTCACATAAGAGAACTCTTGTGCATGGAGCCAAATTAGGCTCCATACATGTTATGGGAAACTGCACGCGAGGGCAATTGGTTGAGTTGGCTAAAGACAACAGATGATACTCTTAAAGTAAGAAAATATTCTGTTGCCACTACAAAGAACATACTATTTGTTCGTGTCTGTGTCTGGGTAAAGCTGTTCAGGTAAAATCGATGGTTTTTCTGAATGAGTAAGAACTTTCCTTGGTACAAATATTATACAAGAACATGCCAAGACAAATTTTCTCTTATTGTACACCACAAAATGCAGTGCATGTGCTGTTGTAATTATGATGAAACTATTCAGATTTGTAGTTGCAGTGTATGAAAACGTGAACTATGAAAACTATGAAAATAGTATCTTGTTTATATGGTGCCCTGCAAAAGCGGTCTTTCTGTCCTGCGATTTGACTCATTGACGTTGGTCACCCAATCAAAACCTAGCTACCTATTTGAGATGGTTTGTACTGTGTACAATGGCAAACAGCAATGTGCAGCTGGGAGCTCTGCCCCAAAAAACAACAACAAAAAAACACCTAGCTTCAAACCACACTTCAAGGAAGAAGAAAATGAATCAAAAGTTGATGCAGTCATTGAAATGTCTTAATCATGCAGGGCATGATTTATAAATGCTAATATTTCAACCAAGCACTGAGAGACTGTGTTACAAAAGGTAAATGTGGTTTCCCAGACAAAATGAAATAGTGAATAATTTTTTTTTTTTTTTAAAGAGAGACTAGTTATGCATCTGCCTTTGTGCCTTTACCCTTGCAGGCAAACATCACCATTTTATAGAAGTCATTTACACTGAGTAGCAATAGGTATCATTTTTGACGTCTACACTACTCATTTTAGATGGGTAAGTGCATTGAATATTACACCTGACTGCATTAGTTATTAGCAGTAGAAGCTTTAGAATATGCTTTTATGCTAGTTACACCCATGTAAAACCATGTGTGTGCGATTACATTTGTGCTGTCAATAAATGCATTTTCTCCATACACAGATAAGTAGTGAAGCTATGATCTAATATAAATGGAATTCACTTATTTGATGAGTTTGGAATGCATGCCTTACTCAACAAATTAATATGTAAGCCTATGGTTTGCTTGTAGTACAATAGCAGTTTGTGATGTTTTGTGAATGCAGTTTGCAGATTGCAGTTTGCAATTAAATCACAGTTGTTTGCTGGGTTTTAATATCAGATTTTATTCATTTATTTGTAATGTTTTGCTTTGAGATTGTGGAGTAGGTTTTGTTGATATATCAACACAATGTGAAAAATGTGCAAGGGTGTGAAAGCTTTTACAAGGCACTTCATACATACCAAAAAACATGCTTGTGAAAGATAATGGGGAAAATAGTGAAGAATACTGTAAAAACATTTACAGTAGCCTTAACATTTAATTTCGTTATTCTTATTTCTATCATGTTCAAGACAATCCAGGATTTTCTGACATCATAGAAACGGATGAAAAACGAATGAAAAAAATAATTTGCAGTAACAAAAATAATCATAATAATTACCAACAAACTAACAGGAAATTGGGAAGAAGTGGGTATTCTATGGTGCAAAAATGAATAACTCGGATTAAGATTTGGTATCACTCTGGTATAAACTATTTTTGATTCTAATTTAAAAAGAAAGTGATAGCTATTAACACATTAAATACATATAAAATAGGGTGCTATACAGGCTTAAATACTTGGATTGGATATTTTATATAGAGCACCATGTTAAATATGGTGTTTTTTTCTCCACAAATTGCTTGATCATCTAGTTTTTACTTTTAAAAACAGATATGGATTTCAGAGATTGCAAATAACAGCTGTTTAATGCATTTTAAAACTGCTACAAACACAACAATTCGTGTTTTTTTTTAAACTATTTCTCAGGTGTAGTTTGTGTAAATATCGTATATACACTATGCAATTAAATTGTCATACAATAATGTGGAACACATCCATTCTATTCAACAAAGAAAATGTCCAAAATTTGATTCAATCAAACCCCCTCTTGATAAGTGTGCAAAAGCAGTGGTGCAAAAAGAATGAACTATGGAGGACCCCACTGTTTAGCAAACAGCCAAGCTTTGGGGACATATTAATTATTCAGGACCAAGGACCAGGCAACCTCTTTTGATTACGTAGCCAAAAAAAAGGTCAGTATTTTTTTTAGATGAAGGAAAAAAAAATGTATCCCGAAATACTGGATGGTACATGATGCTCTTATGTTGACTACCTACTACATTTAGTGTACCACTGTGAAACCATTGTGTTTATTACTTCCATTAAAATCTCACATAATAGTCAGTTTTATTAATATTAGATATGAACACTGAGCATATCAAATGCCATGCAAGTCAAATATCCTACCTTTTATTCCCAAAAGAAAAGTCCACGGTAATGGACGACCCACACAATAGTGGTCACAATTGAAAAGGTAGAATGTTGAATTGTACATTAAGTGGTTATAACGAGCACACTAAAATGAATAAATGCACATAATTTGATGTCTTTGTTGGCAGAACCATGTCATTGTCCATGTAATAACAGGGATGCGGGCAAGCAGTAGAGAAGGAATGGAGGGCATCTTTGCATCTATTCTATCATAATCTGCTGAATTCACCGGAGAGCTCCATTAAAACACATGGGGAACCCCAGCAGAGCAACCCACACTTTCAGTACACAATTCAGACAGAGGACTAATGTGTCTCGAGGGTGCCAGGGCTGAAATCTGAAGTGGAAGAGGGGGGAAAAAAAGCAAAAACATGCCGTAACGGGCCCTTCAGCTTCCTGACTCAATTTCAGAGCATTACAGACTGAAATGTCCATTAGATATTCCCCAAACTGAACAGTCCTTTTTAAATCCAACCCAAACATCCACCTCCTGCCCTTGGAAGTGTAGACAATATTAACTGACTAATCGCTTCACTAAAGTTGAAAACAACCTCATGTTGTTTTAAGATAATTTGTCGGAATAGATGTTGCAAAGCACTTGGTAACATCACACAGATTAGTACAAAATAATAATGTATATCACCCAAAATTTAGAAGTTTTTCTTTGATGTGATATTTATATTTACGATTCAAGTGTTTTTATAAACAATTCTTAGCTATAAACTGATATCTTTTGTCGTATACTTGTTTTGAAGAATACTGGCTCTCATTCAAATATATATATAAAACACTACTGCTACTATGTTGGAAAATTAACCTGGTGCAATTTTAAACAGTATGCTTATTATTTAGACATCACATTTTTTTCTTTTTTCTTTGGGTCTCCTGTAATATTTAGATATAATTTAAAAAGCTAAAAGTATTCCCCATATTGCTGGTGATATTGGTGAACTCTTACTAATGACAGCACAACACAGCTTTAAATAAAATTCACCTATTCTTTAATATAAAGCCATAACCAAAATAACGAAATATACACTTCTATAGTGTAAAATAAAAATAGTTTACACTAAAAGGACTGAAATAGATTTTTTTTTTTTTTTTTATGCAGGCCACAATATTCCCTCTACTATAAATATCTCACAAGAAGTATGTATGGATTTACTTATTTTACACCTGGCTTAGCCATTACATTTAAATTTAAAGATCATTCATTTTCAAGATAATAAAGTAGGTCCTTTCAGCTCTTTTCAGTTCATTAGGAACCAGCTGGATGTAGTTAGTGTGTCCCTGCCAAACTGAAGATAGTTGCAGTGCTGTATATCATAGGAACCACAGGGCATTGATGAAATATTAATTTCCAGGAAAAAAATTAAGTGGCTTGAAAAAAAGAAAAAGAAAATTGTTGTCCATCCCTAGAGTGTTTTTTCCACATTGATGTCTGCTGTGAATGCATCTATTCATGTCAAAGAAAAAAATGTTTGTAAAGTGACCTAAGTAACTGTCTGCCCAATTGTGAATGCAAAAACACCATGACTTCATGATATTTCCTACTGGTATTCTTGTACATCTGTCCATTTAGGACATTTATTAATTTGAGAATTTAACTTTTAGGGAATTCGTGTTTTTTTTTGTTTTTTTTCTTTTTTTTTTTTCTTGGGGGTTTTTCATGCAGAATAAAATCTGCTTAATCATGGCTGGTTAATAGACTTGTTAATAGCTTATTACACACAAATGTCACTATTTGTTGGTCATCTTTCTTACCAAACATTAGTTCCTGCTGTATTTATTGCTGTTCCCATAAAGTTTTTCCCATAAAGAATTGCGTGATGAATGGTTTCCGTAGTATGTATTTCCGCTCTATATTAAGAATAAGTTCCTTGAGGAATACAGCAGAATCATTAAATGTAGTAGAGCCGAGGGAAAATACCTGGGAATTGTTTCTGAGAATTTACACTGTTGTCCATTGTCATTCACTATATTATTTTTCCAGAATTTCTGACTAAAACCTTTCAAGAAGTTAACGGTCATTGTCACTGTAATTTGTCACAGTGAAAAGCTATTTGTGTTGATTTTCTGTAGTAAACTGCTTCAACACTCAATGACAAACCTCCAGTCGGAAGGCCTAGATTGAAATGGATTGAGTATGTCAATGAAATGTCCTGCCATAATCTATCAGGGAGTTTAACTGGAGTTAATTAAGATGTTTCTGTACAACAAGGAGCATTTTTCTGGTTTTGACAATTCACTTGTGTTTTTTTTTTTTTTTTTTTTCGTTGAAGGTCGAAACTGACTGGCAATCCAGCCATCTCCAATATAAAAGAAGGCTCAAGTAGTAAAAAATCATATTCTATATCTGTGTGTTTTTCCTGGCTTCCGGTCCAGCAACAAGCGTGCGTCACATTTTACAGAAATGCATTGGAAAATGATTTCGCTATACCTGTTTTTCAATGGTGTAACTGACATCTCTATACAAACCATATCTCAAAATATCATGTATAGCCCACCATATTCCACAGAATTGTCTTTCTTTGCACATGCTTCATGGTTTTTAGGCAATAAAGAAGTACTTGAGGGGGCAAGTTATTTTTTTTAAGTATATATTGGATTGAGTATAGTTTTTTCTAAAAGTTAGCACTTTTATTTTCAGGCATGGGAGTAAGAATTCACCATACATTGCAGCATAAATTCAATTCAAAATTTAGTAGTTCTTTAGAATAAAATGCTGTCATTGTTCATTGGATGGTATTGTTTTTAAAAACATGAAAATATAATTACTTTCAGTAGAAACAGACAAACCAGTATCCTCGAATTCTATTTTAAACTCGCAGAGAACCCTTCCATATATAGGACAAACAGCATTGCCTCATCACAAAAAAATCTGGCACCATAAAACGGTAGGTGTCAAAATTTAGTAACAAAAGTTTAATGTTAGTCTTAGATGCACGTTGGCATCTTTTTTCTCTCTTTTTTATGCATCACTGCTATATAATTCAGTATTTAAGGTTGTGTCCCTTATAAGTAGCTAACAACTGTTTGCACTTAAATTTTACTGTTTTAAATAATGTTTTTAAAAGCATTTACATGCAGAGCTATGTATATTGTTATTCATTGTTATTCAAAACATGTAGTTTATATAAAAATACTAATTCTAGTTCTTTCCTCTTCGTGATTTAATCTACCCCCATAGTAGAATGCAAAGGATATTAATGTCTGTTAATTTGTCTTCTTGACTGATGAGTGTTGCCTCATAGAATATTGATACAAAATCGCTACAAAGACCAATTTCTCAGTCAGTCGAAAAACAGCACTCTACAATGCTAATTGCAGGTTGTCAGCATGGCTCCAATCAAATGGCTTGGGTTATAAACAAACACATCAGAGGAATTGTGGAAGAATTTTTTTTTTTTTATTACAATAAAAAATAGAGTTGTTTTCATAAAAATGATGTTATAATATGTTTACATTAGTTGACTCCTTGGTGAACCATACTGATCATTGTCTTGAAGTGGTCAGATTGATCTAACAACCAAGTTGGATCCATTAAGAGAGGGACCAGTTCTGCATTTAAAAACTTGAAACCGCTGTAAATGTGGATTTAAGACATGTCTAAAATTGAAAGTAGCTGATAAATTTTTGCAGAAAGGAATAGTGACTGAGACAGGTAAATGAGAAATAAGGTCACTTAGACCTCACCAATCTAAACCATACTAGCTTTCTGTTAGTTTTGAGTAGTTTGTATGTGCCTCAGCATCCAAATAACATTTAAATTAATGAGTTGAGCACGGCCAGTGATTTTATCCAAATACAAAAGTTAATTGAGTGGAAGATGAAAACACACAACTTTCTGAACATTCATTCTGTCTGTAATTTACAAAACTATGTGTCCTGGAGAAGGTCAATGTGTTTATGAACAAATAAAAAGGAAACAAAATAAATAAAACCAAGTGTTTCAAAAATGGAGAAAGGAGTGTTCTGGGCAGTAGTATTAGTCACAAAGTGTCAAATGTTATTAAATAATGCATGTTGTCGCCTAATGCATGCTGTATGTGTGTGGAAACACCTCTGGATTTGGATGACTAAAATCCAAATTACCCAGTAACGACAGGGAAAGCAGCCCTACACTTTTTTAAAAGGAGGGTGTGATAAGCAGGGCTGTCCAAGTCCACTTTGGAGGCATGATGGTGGTTCTTCCACCCAAAAAAATGGCTAAGGTATATTTATTTTACAGTCCAACTCCACACTCCAACACTTTCTACAATAAAATATTTCACACACCACTTTCTGCACCAATGCTGCACTCAGTTCGACTTCCTCTCTCATACAACTTAACATTTCACAAAAGCAGAACCAATTATGGGTTATGAATTGTGTATGGAAGAACCTATTGTGATGCCAGACGTGGTCAGTCTGGTGAGCTTTATAGTGATGCCAACATTTTTCGCTAGATCTTGCAACTTTTACTTTATCTTAGCAAAAAAAAAAAAAAAAAAAAAAAAAAATTAAAAAGGAAACAAGTGATTTTTAAAAAAGCAGCAATTTTAATATAAAGATTTTAACAAAAAAATATTGTGACCAGCTAAAAAAAATATAAAAATGAA
>JAOYSI010072491.1:2987-21431 GCA_025775065.1 Hiodon alosoides
CCTGGGTTTGGGTTTTGTGGTTTTTGGCCCTGGGGTTTTTTTTAAGCTTTTTGTTTGTTGTACGCCCCCCCCCCCCCCCCTTCATTTGTCATAGCCTGGCTAACATCCCGCTAACCCCGGAGACTGCACGTGACCAGGAGCGGCGGATTCGGCGTGAGATCGCTAACAGCAACGAGCGTCGGCGCATGCAGAGCATCAACGCAGGCTTCCAGTCGCTCAAGACGCTCATCCCGCATAGCGACGGCGAGAAGCTGAGCAAGGTGGGTGGGGGACAGCCCCTGGAGCCCCCCTCCAAATCTAGTACTCTTTTTACACAGGGTTTTCCACCCCCTGCTAGCCTCAGAGCTACATGTGTCATCAGGGTTTTAAAATGCACACTGATCGCATGACTCTTCAAATGCAAAGCAGACTGAACGATGGCCTTGTCTTTTGCGGAAGTCTGTTGTTTGGCCCAGGAGCGTTCACGCCGGCTGGGTTTGTCCCTCGCAGGCTGCCATCCTCCAGCAGACGGCCGACTACATCTTCTCCCTGGAGCAGGAGAAGACGCGGCTGCTGCAGCAGAACACCCAGCTCAAGCACTTCATCCAGGTGAGGCTGGCTGGGAAAAATTATTACTTAGGTAAGGTTTGCACTCCCCTTCCAGGGACCCCCCTTTCTTTATCTACACTCCTGAAGTGTAGTTGCTGTAAAACTGTAAGTTGCTGTGGATAAGAGTGTCTGCTAAGTAGCTAAATAATGACAATAACCTCGTATTGTAGCGCTCTGACATCGATTTAAACTTGGCTGTCGTTTCTTTCCCATCAGGAGTTCAGCGGCTCATCACCAAAGCGAAGACGGACGGAGGAGAAGGATGAAGGGATCGGGTCTCCGGACATCCTGGAGGAGGAGAAAGTGGAGGACTTGCGTCGGGAGATGATTGAGTTACGGCAGCAGTTGGACAAGGAACGCTCGGCCCGCATGATGCTGGAGGACCAGGTGTGTGTTTCTGTGTGTGAGTGTGTATGTATATATATATTTATAGGAGTCTGGTGTGTGTGTTTTTGGGTGTGGGGTCCATCTGTGTGTGCGCATAGTATTGCAGACACAGATTTGATCAGGTTGATCAGGTGTTAGAAATCTGTCACGGGTGTTGCTGCCACTGCTTGAAAGAGTGAGAGGAAATGGTTGAGTACGTAAGATGTCTCCAAGCGACAACGCTAGCTTCGCCGTGCTTGGCAGATCTGGTCAACCGCCAGGGGTTCCTGTAGAGGCCATTTGCGCCAAGTGCTGGCCCGTGTCTGTGTGGCAGACCGTGGTCTGACCAAAGCCTGTGCCGTCAGATCCGCTCCCTAGACGCCCACCTGTACCCGGAGAAGCTGAAGGTGATCGCCCAGCAGGTGCAGGAGCAACATGCGCAGACGCAGATGCTGCTCCGCCTGCAGCAGCTGGAGGAGGAGGAGGCGGAGGCGGAGGAGGAGGAGGAGGAGGAGGAAGAGGACGAGACGGAGGCGGAGCAGAGTCTACGCAGCCCACGGGTGAGAAGCCAGAACACCAGAGACAGAGAATATCACAACCCCACTAATCTTCTATTTGCCGTTTTGTATTGGGTTTTATCTTAAAGGAGGCAAGCGGAAGAAATCGGGGAGATTATTGCGTTTGAGCTGTCCTCCAATCATCTTTCATGTTTTTTCCCCGACGCCTGTATTGCGTCCTGCGTTGCGTCCTGCATTACAAAAATGCCTTCATTGTGGTATCTTACTCCTATTCCTACTCCAGGCAGGTATCTGGTATTTAGCTCTTTTTAAATGTACCATTACATACATTATTTGTATACTAAATTCTCTTTAAACATTCTCCAAATGCTTGGATACGATTATTAGTGATAACCTTTTTTTTTTACACAAACATTTTCCAGTTGGATTAATTCTGTTTGGGTTGTCTTTTGGAGATAAATAACGTTTTATTCAATTTCCAACTCCTCTATTGTGAGAGAATCTTCAACCAAACGTCTCTCCTACACAAACGTTTTAGATGGTTAGGCACTTTACCCTATCTCTCTTGTTTCCCTGGGGTAATGGAATTTTCATTATTTGCAGCAAACGCACGCATATATATGAAAATAACAACACTAAAATTTCACAAAGTTTTCAATGGTATTAAAGACATTGTGTTTGCAGCACAGCTTTTTTTATTTTTATTTTTGTTTTTAAAAGGTGCTGACTTGTGCCACACCCCCGGCCCCTACCCACCATCCCACAGTGATTGTCCCCGCCCCTGCGGTGCCGCCCCCGCCCCACCACGTTACTGTACTCACCATGAGCCCGGCTTCTGTCATAAACACAACGTCCACGTCGCGGCAGAACCTGGAC
Source organism: Hiodon alosoides (assembly GCA_025775065.1). Lineage (NCBI taxonomy): Eukaryota > Metazoa > Chordata > Actinopteri > Hiodontiformes > Hiodontidae > Hiodon > Hiodon alosoides. The sequence goes on from JAOYSI010072491.1 coordinate 5,336, forward strand.
ACCATAGTGCAGGTGAGGGGGCAGAGGTAGAACAGCTGATGGGACTGGATATGGTGGCGGAAACCAGTAAGATGTAGGTTTCGGGTCTCAGGAGGGGCCACTGCTGATATACCGTTAACCACTAGTGCCTAAGGAAAGGGTTGAATTCAAATTGCTTCCTTATACATCCAGAGTGTACAACTTCTAAGCTAAGTGATTCTAGATAATAACAAATACATTTTAATAAATGCAAATCAAATGGACACTAATATGCTGATAATCTACTGGGTTTACTCAGTGTTTGACTGTGTGTCTGTCTCCAGGCCATCCAGCACATCGAGGGCACACAGGACAAGGCAGGAAGAACAGAGGAGGACCAGAGAAGAGTAGTCATCGTCACTCCTGGTCGTGTCCCACCCGGCGCCGCCGATTCTGATACCGCCTCTGACAGCGAGGGTCCTGAGGACTGTTCACTGCCCTGATTTCTTCTCTTTTCCAAATTAAAACTTCCAGAATCACCCCCCCTTTCTCGCACACTCACACACGCATATGTACACGCACACAGATGGGAATCAAGCCTGCAAACATACCCGGAAGCCATGTTGCTCTGAAACCCCTGATTTCCTCCCCCCCCTGGAATTGAACGGAACCCAGTCCTCAGTCAGGGGCTCTGCCAGCGTTCTGCAAGGACCCTGCAGCACAGACAGCAGAAGGAAGGCTTCCCTCTCGTTCCTCTACACCAGTCCCCAGAACCTCTTTCTGTCCCCCCATTTGCTTTGTACCTCCTGACACACTGTGAGCTTTTCAATTGGTTATTTTTGTTTTTTTCCCCTCCTCACTCTTATCTTCCGTATTGTGAGTTCTCGTGCGGTTCTCCTGGCGTTTGTGATCGGGACACAGACTCTTCGGTCAGAACCCAAGATGACCAAAGATGCTCCCCACGGGGGAGTCCACCATGTGCCGGCAAAGCTTCACCTTGCACACACACATACAAACTGTGAAACACCCCCCACGTGGTCAAATTCTTGCCACTGATTCTGAGGACTCCCAACATAGACATGGCAACAGCTGGCCACACATGGAACTTGCGCGTGCTCTGTTTACTCCGGAGAGGCTGTTGCGTAGCTTTGGACTGCTGTCTGCGCGGATGAAGAGAAGCTGTGTGTGTGTTTTAAATGTATAAAATAAGCTGAATTCCTTAACGATGCTGCATCACAAGCCGAGCCAGTGGCCGTGTGGGGTTGGGCGGGGGTATGTATGTCTGTTCGTTTTGTGTTTATATTTGTTCTTCCATTGTGGAAACTTTCGCTTTGTTTCATGCACCATAGTGACCCTGTTCATGATAGTTTCACGTGACTCCTGAAACCAGAGTGTGAGAGAGTTCCCCACTTGGTTCATTCTAAAAAGTGTTTCTGTGTGTCTCCATCACACATACAATGATGTCCAAGGGTTAAAGATGTTTAAAAACGTGAGAGTTTTGGCCCTAGGCTCATTTATCACTACACACGCATCCAAACAATCATGAATTTCTCATCTTGTCCGTATGTCCTCGCCACCCCTGATGCCTATGTCTGCCTCTTCTCCTGAGTTGTACCTGCATAACATTGTCTTTGTCCCTGTCGCCAACCTGAGTGAGTTCTTCCTTTTGCCTGTCTGTTTTTGGTGTGACTCGAATTGTGGGTCGGTCGGTCAGTGGGTGGGAAGGGAGGGTGGTGACTGCTTGTGATTCGGGCTACTGTGCACCAGTGTGTACTCTCAGCACCCCCACACCTGATCGTCACTTCTTTTTTTTTACTACAGAAGCGACAGCTATTTTAACCACATGAATTTCTGTAGACTTTATGGCAGGTGTGCTATTTCTTTACCTGCTCTGTGCAGGAGCCGTTTCAGGAGGAAGGGGTAATGAGTGCACAGTCGCTGCTACCCATGTTAATACACATAATACTACCCTGTCTCTCTTTCTATCTTTGTATTTTACGGTTCACGTCTTTTGTTGGGCCAGACGCCTTAGCCTCCCATGCAGTGCTCAGTCAACGTGGTGCTTTCTGGGAGATGATGAGCGGGCTCCCTATACAGGAGAAACACTGTATAACTTCCTGTTTGACTTGATCTCCCTCTTGTTTCCTTGGGAAGTAAAATCATCTACTTTGTGGGACGGTCCCGTTCTTCCCCTCAAACCCCCCCTCCTTGTTTTTTTTTTTTTTTGCACTTCCCCACCGTGGGCCAGGGGAGCCACTTGCATGTCAGAACGGTCGGGTTATCCAACATTCCATGGACATTGACATTTTTTTAAACGCGTGTAATTAAAAATCTCAAACACTCCTGTGACGCTAACTCTAGGCCAGCCGTTGGTTATAATTTCGAATTTGCTGGCGTTTTAACTTGTCTGTCTCTGCTTGAGGAAAGCAGAGATAGTTTTGGCCCCTGCTGAAAGCGGTCCTCCGATAAGGGTATCGGCTTATTTTATTGGTGCTGAAGACCTTAGGAATAGGAGAAGTAAGTTGTACCGTTAAAGTTTGTGTCCAGAAAGTGACTTCACACCTGCCTTTAGTATGCAAGGAATTGCCGGGAAAAACGGATACGGAATGTGTTCCTTGCGCCGTTCCACCAAAGCGTTCCGAGTTCGTAGGTTTTCTCTTATTTAACTTTAAGTTTCAGTGTTAGTCTGTTTTTCCATAGAAACCTATAATCTAGGTCTGGTGTGAAAACAGTTGGATTGGGGGATATTGATGACAATAAAGCACTTACTGTACAGTCGAATTAATTGATCCTTAGCAATGAGTGCTGATGACGATTAAGCTCTTTTTCGCTGTGAGTTAAAACCGAATAGCTGTGTAACCCCGCTCTTGTCCAAGTTTGACCCACCCTGTTTCTCCTTGTTCATACGGTTTCACCCCTCGATCGTCGCCCTATGTGTGCTCCTGATCTGTTAGTTTGTGTAGTTGTCTATTCCTTTTGTTTTTAAATCTGGTTTCTCTTTTTGTTGGACTTGAATTGGTCCTTGTGGTCGTTAAGAAGCTATTATATTTTGTTTAAAAAAAACTTGGGAAAATAAGGCTCCATTGCCTTTGTAAAGAAAGAATAAAATTTGTACTTGGTTTTTTTATATTCCCTTGTTTGTTTATTTTTGCGCCTTTGTAAACTTAAACTGTTTGCTTAATGTTGGTTTTACCAATTAACGATCCACAAGGTGGCAGTGTTTTTGAACGTTCTTTTGTTTGAAAGGGATCCGTCAATCATGCCAAGCATATCTAAACTCGTTGATTACATTGATAAAACGGATAGATGAGGCAGACTAGGCTTTATGGGTGCTAATACAAACCTGTAAAAGTCTGCTACAGCAGGGTTCCAGAAACGTGATTACTAATGAAAGGGGCCAAAGCAATGCTTGCATCTTGATGGCATGTGACACAATGCAGGAAGGCTATGCGTTGTTTAGACCAGTTCATAAATCAATCGCAGCTCTCCAAACCCCTAACATTATGTTTAAAAACCCCTCATGTTTGTTTAGTTTCGCGTCGTTATCACACAGCCACTTCAATCTTTTTTTCTATCACAATACCGGTGATGCTGTGACTGGTCTGTCTGCCTCTGAGCACCTTAACCTTTAACTTAAAAGGTTTTCAACGGTTTTCGATGGGCGAAAGAAGAAAGGGTATGTTGCAGAAAGAATAGCATTGGGGGTTGTAAAGATGGACCGTCCCCATTTCAAAATGCTAATGGAGATGCTTGCAGCGAGGGTGGAAAAGGTCGGCCAGCGTGGTTAAAATTAACCAACAACTGGAGCTCAGGAGGAAACCGGAGAATTTCGCACTGACGCAGCTACTGTGTAGGCCTAATGGACCAAAAGTGACGCCAGGAACACAGAGACCCAAAAGAGGAACCTACTAACTCAGTGGACCTGTCTGCACTGCTGAAGGGACCATGCTGCTGGACACTAGTAGTTTTTGCACCATACTAACAAATGGACATACCATTGGAAGCTAGAGCTATATAATCTCACACAATAGCACCATAAACTGCACTTAGATACAAATAAGGGCACCATACACCTGAACCCCATTGGACACTATTGGGCTATTCGCTGCACTTGAACACTCCATTGGACACTAAAGTTCTATCAACTGTACCTTGAGACAAATATATGGCTAGCTACATTTTAAGTGATCCGTGTCCACCTAATTTCATATATTTCATGGATCCTTATTTGGTGTCGTTCCTGGGAGCCAAACTGACATGAAAACATTGGGAATGAGACTAGGATAATTGTTTAGAGCCTAACAGTGATCCTAGGGGCTAAACAATGGTACTTCCAGCACTGATTCAGCTCCTGGAAAGTGTACTTAGTTGTGTTAGCCTTTTGGAAAAGAGCTCATGGTCCATATTTTAATGTGTGTCATATCTGTGTAGTAATGACGTTCAATCATCTTCATTCCTGAGTGTGCAGAAGACTGCTGGTGAAAACTAGCGCTTTTTGTATTAGACATCGCTTATTCACTTTTATTCCCATCTGACAGGAACAGACAGCTGCCCTTATGCAGAATGGCTGCCCTGCAGGCTGTCACGCATGTCAGTCCTGTTCTCTCCATGTGCCCTTCGACCTTTCTCCCCTCTGGAATAAATACTTAAATAGCCTCGTAACGCGTCACAGTTCTAACGGCAGCCGAAATGAAGGAGGCAGTGGCAGCCTGTTGTCTCGTCTCCCTGCTGGTTTTAGCCATTGCAGGTAAGTGCTGCTTTAGATATTTGTTTGGGGAATTTAAGTTTTGGTGAATTAAGGGGCTGTAGTTTCATAAGAATCTTAATTCTGGGTCTGACAGGTTAAGGTAAATGACTGTGGTGAGAGGGAGAGTTAGAGGAAGAGAGCAGGGAGCATGCTAACACGTAAGGGGTCAAGCTCGCTGGACGGTGACTCCCAGATCAATGACTCGAACTGAAACACAGCTGTCATGGTGTTCAAGAGTGGTTCAGAATGAGGCAACCTGGGGGGGGGGGGTCTTCACAGACACAACGGCTTAGGGTACTGTACTTGTAGCGAGTGGCTTTAATTCTGAGGTTGCACCCCTGGTTAGAACAAATGACTTGCATCTACCTGCACTCCCTTGTCAATACGAAAAATAAATTAAAAGTAAGCACTTTTTGTAGAGAGACAGAAATCATTGTCAATGCTGCTTTCTACTGGATTGAGAATTGTGTTGGTGGTGAACACACATAACAAATATAATATTTAATTGGAACTGGTGTGCTGAAGGGATAACGCTGAAGGGATAACGGGGCATAGCTATGTTTGTGATCCATGATCCACCTTCTTTTAAATTTATTTAGCCCCTATCGTTCAGTTTTATTAATTTTATGCTAGCTTTTAAAAATATTTTTGTGCAGTATCTTATTTTTGTGGTATTGAATGTGGAAAAGCACAGATTTAGTGCAGAGAAGAGATTTTCATTCAAAACTCTGTGTCTTGTTTTCTATTATGTATTTTGTCAGCAGTATTTATGGGCAACAATGTATTTGTCTGATGACTTTTATTGATGACTGCAATCAACTTTCCTCAATCAACTGCCTTGCCTCAAAACTGACGTCAAAAGACAGCAGTGGTCTTAATGTTGTGGAAGGGCCGCTTCAGTCACGTCAGCTAGTAGGTCTCTCAAAAACCCCATCATGTGAGCATGTGAGCAGACTTCAAGATTAGTGAGTGGGCCACCCCACTCAGGCTACTTCTTGAGCCATCCCCCCAAATAAAGAAGCTGCTGATCAATCGACACAGCTGTTTATTGAGTAGCTTAATTATCCTATACATACTGTATCTGCTATGATGCTATTTTCCAGGAGTTGTTCAGACCTCTGCACAAAATCATGTGCCACTAGTTTCTCTGGCAGTTGTCATTGCTCTTGTCTGTCCTTGGGTCAGTTTCAATTTGGGCTGACTGGACAGCGTTCTGTAACCAGAAACCTAACCTAGGATCTCTGTAACCTAGGAGATCTGTGTTTTCCTGTTTTTACTTGAGGCGCCATGTTCTTGGCACTGAAACTCAGGGTCCTAACAACTGCGGTGAATTTAAAGGTCTGCTTTATGTCCTCAGACTGCCTGTCACCTGGAGCCACTATTCTCTCTAGGCAATATTAACCAATATTCAGGTAAAATTGTGGTGCTTTTGTTGCTTCTGTCTCTCATTATGTAGATTGGCCGAATATCAGCCTGAAAAAGCTTGCCAGAGAAGGCTATGGAAAGTGGGAGTACAATAGTCAAGCCAATCAAGACTATAGCTTCTAATACTGTTGTCCTAGGTATAGTGTGGCCAGCGAGATCTCTGTTGCTGTTTGTTTGCATGCTCGAGCAGGTGCCTGACGTGAGTTTAAGGGTGAATGTGATTGTGTGTGGGAGTAAATGTGAATTAACTGATGCAGGAACTCAATGTGTAGTGTGATACAGCTACTTCAGCGATTGCAGGCATCTGGGGACGTCACTCTGAGTCTTGGCTAGCTTATGGTCTACACCTCGGAATAGGCCAGGAATTCTGCCTCCCTCCCTCACCCAGCTCCATTGTGGAGCTATTTCTATCCCTGGAAAGCACCGCCACCAAGGCCAAGGCACCTGTCTACTTCCATCTCTCTGTACCCTATACCAGCTCTCATGCCGCCCCCCAGTAGAGGTCCTCTGACACCTGCATTGTCTCCATACACTATATAGCCATTCATCTCCCGGTCCTCTGTGGAGCTTTCCCCACTACCAGCACGTCTCCTTGTGTCCAATATAGGTCCTTCATCATCTGCAGAATACCCTACAACTCTCTTTCCTTCTTCTCAGTACTCTACACCTCTGACACAAACTACTTGCACAATCTCTTACGCAATCGTTGAAAGAAATGCGAATGAAAAATTATGCCTCTTTTTATGTAACACGTGGTGATTATTGTGCAGATATAAAGTTTGTCTTGAAAGAGACCATATTAAGCGTTTTGTACCCAGAGTACCTGTTGAACTAGCACACTATGTTCATTCCATTAAGCACGGGCAAGGTAAACTTAAGTCTGCCATTGCTGCTGTTTACAGCCAGGGGTCAGTAAGTATCAGGGGTGAAAGAGATCCATTTAGACTGACTTTTTTTCAATAAATCACATGATGTACCTTTCCTTCACGGTGTAGGGGCGTCAGTTAAGATATTTTACAATAAGAAATATGTGTAAAGCAGGTTTATCGATTGAATATTGGTTTTGGAGATTTTTTTGGCTCATCTGCGGTTCATGCCACTGACAGACAGCTTGACCCTTTTCAGTCTCACTTTGGGGGTAACACGAGCCGAAGCTAACTGGGGGAAAATTATGTCAATACTCGTACTAGAGACAGTTTACTCCAGAAAAGAATGCGGTGTGCTAAAGATACACTGTAAATTGGATTAGCATGTATTTGCTTAGCAGGCGTCCTTATCTATGGCAACTTAAATAAGGGATTTTATACTCCACGAGTTCATAAGAAAATAAACAATTTTTAGTGCTCTGAGGCGCAGCAGCAAGACCTTTCTGACCCCTGATCTCAAAGCTATCTCCTTAAACATTACTCCATTAAGTGTTAAGAAGTAATCAAAAAAATCTAAAATTATTTTTTGTTAAAGATGATAGCAGAGTTGGAGTCAAGGAAGCAAAAAAAGAGACGGGAGGAATAAGAACAATTAATCCGAATAAACTTACACGCGCAGCTATGGAGTTTTCTCTGGTGAGATTTGTATTTCTTACAAAACAAAAGTTTAATATACTGAAGTCTGTCATTTTCTTCTGAAAATAATGACAAGGAATCAAACCTGATGCATAAAGTTATTACATCAAGGTCAAATACAAAATATATCAATTTTTGCAAGGATACCTTCTTAAGCTAATTTATTTTATTCAACACCCTGCTGTACATGTGTCAACTGTTGACCATCTACCTTTGCTCAGGAACTCAAATGTGATTAGAAGTACCAGTAAACAATGATGCGTTTTTTTCTGCAAATATCACACTAGAAGGAAGTTATTTAATTAGATGAATTTGCCTTAACAATGATAAACAATGGCTAGTTTATTGCCTTTGCCTTGAATGAACAGATCTGTGAGTAGCTTAGCCTCTGTGCAATTGATTTGGTGTGTGAGTGCCAAGTCTGTTATGACTAGAAATGTTTTCTAGTCCACATGTAAAAGAGACACTGGGTGGATAGCAAAGGATTACATGCTCTGCATGCCTCTTGTGGCCTGACAATAATGTTATCTACATACAGTACCTCTATAATGTTGATCTCGTGTCAAGTGTTCAGCAGTTGTTCTTGTACTTGGTTACTTAAAGGATCTACCTCACGTAAAAGGTTTTGTATTTATGATTGCTAGTTGGTTGTCTTACATGCCCCTGGTTTCCCTTTGGCAAGTTGCGTGTTGTTGAGTTTATGTTGAGTTTTTTCACCATAAAACAAAACATGAAGAGTTTGGTTCCAAAACACAATAAACCTCCAATTCATAAATTTCAAATAAGGAGCACTTGTCGCTTTTATGTAAATACATATATAAAAATGTCTTATTAAATGTCTGCTGAAGTTAGAAAATGATCTGAACTAACTAGTTGCAACACATCTATTAGTTTTTTAAAATATTTTTTCTGCATTAAAGAAACAACTAACAGAGTCAATTGTCACTTTCTTTCAAGGTTTAATTTCTCTAAAGGTTGGAGATTAGCCATTCAATTGGCTAATTGTGATTGTCAGACACTAACTGATACATTTTTTCTGTCTAGAACCTGTAGAGGAGAGGCTTAGCCATGTGGGGACGGAGGAGGAGCCCCTGATGCGACTACAGCTTCAGCAGCCTGAGAGTGGAGACCTCTTCACCTGTGCCTGCAATACGGGGGCAATTGGTGGCGATCCAGGGGATGACCGGACCCAGAGCTCCTCCAATGACACACCTGCTCCAGAGAGGACGGTCTGCCAACCTTGCAAAAACCTCAAAAAACAGGATATCCTAGAATCCCAAGATGGCAGCTCCCTGGAGGACGTGGAAAATGGAGGGGAAACCTTGAACAATGATGAAGTCCCTGAAGAGGAAGCTGAAAGCTTGGTAGTGCCTGTTGAAGATAATCTTGTAGAGGAAGAGACAGCTGACACATTCGAGGAGGCTGCCATTAAAGAAGAAGAATTAGAGCAGACCTCTGAGCCCACAGTAGATGACAATATATCACAGGATATTGACCCATCAATTGAAGAATTTGGGGATGCCCCTGAGGACATGCCAAGCACAGAAACATCTGAAGAGGACATGGTAGTCAAGAACACCGAAGATGTTGATGTGAATGCCTCAGAACTAGAAGCTGGTGTTGGAATTAATGAAGAGTCTTCTGAACCTCAAGAGACTTCTGAAGAGGAATTAGCTGGAAACATAGAGCCAAATGAAGATCTGGCAGAGAAGGAGAGTCCACAAGTTCAAGAGGCAGCAGAGAATGAGGAAGAGTCTGAAAGTGAAGAAGACACAGGCAAAAATGAGGACCTTGAACCTGATACTGTGGAAAAACCAGTCGTTAGTGAAACCCTAGCCAAAGAGGAAACACATAAGGCCCACCTAGTGGAAGAACCTGTGAAAACTGAGGAAGAGGAGACCATTGACAACCAGGCTTTAGAAGATGTCCAACAGGAAAGTGAAACGATGCTTGAGGAGGACCTGGAGATCGAGGAAGAGACTGAAAGTGAAGAAGACATGGGCAAAGATGAAGACCTTGAGGCTGATACTGTGGAAGAACCAGCCGTTAGTGAAACCCCAGCCAAAGAGGAAACACATGAGGCCCACCTAGTGGAGGAACCTGTGAAAACTGAGGAAGGGGAGTCAATTAAAGAATCTAACCACACTTTGGAAGACGTCCAACAGGCATGTGGAACAATGCCTGAGGAGTACACCACTGAAGAAGAACCGGTGGAGAATGACAGTGATGTTGTGGACACAGCAGAAGCCGCAAAGCAAGTAAACCTTGAGGGACCAGAGAGTCAGGATTCTAAAGCTTACAGAACAGAGGCCGAGGTAAACACTGACCTACCTGTTTTGGCTGTTAACGAGCAGGGAGAAAACAAAGAGGAACCTGCAGAGATGATCAGTGATCTTGAGGTCACAGCAGAGGCAGTAGAGCAGGCAAGTCTTGAGGGACCAGAGAGTCAGGATTCTGAGGATGACAGAACAGAGGCAGAGGTAGAAGCGGACCCACCCATCCTAGCTGCCAACGAAGGGGAAGAGGGAGTAGGGGGTGCGGGCGAAAGGGAACTTCCGGAGGTAACCAGTGCTCCGGAGACCACAGAAACAGAGGCAGAGCAGGCAAACCTCAAGGTACTTGAGGAACCAGAGAGTCATAATTCTGAGGCTGACAAAACAGAGGTTAATGTGGAGGCTCCTTCTGCCACGGATAACAGGGAGGAGAGAGAAGACATAACAGTGGAGGACACACCAGAAGAAGCAGCAAATGTGCCGTATGTTGAAGAACCTCAACAAAATTGCAAAAACTCAGAGAACATCGCTAATGAGGAGATTGCTGTCACCGGTAATGCAGTTGTCACACGCAGACTCCGTATTTGTTCTACCTGTTAAAGTGTCATGCATAGAATAACAACATTTTTTGCTTTATGTTTTAAAATAAAACATTAGTGAAGATAATTAAATACCCCACAATGTTTTCGATTAGTCATGAAATAGAAATATAATATGATAGGAATTTCACAACAAATAAAATGGTGGATGGAGAACAAAACATACAGTGAAAGTAAAGGCATTTTGCCAGTCCTAATGCTCGTTCCATCAACTCCTTCCTGGCGGAATGTGTGGCTTCTGCAGAGTGAGACTGAGGGTTTGGAACGGCTGTCTCACGCACTGATCGCTTGTCTCCGGTCCTTTGCTTCCCTTCCACCCACCTTCCCGTCTGCCTCCCCTCCTTTACCCCTAAATCATGAAAGGGACTCAGAGCGGCCCTGGAGAACAGTGGAGCTGAATTCTCTGATACGAATCCAGAGAATGTTAATTGGAGCCGTTCCTGATGGAATCCAGCTGAAATCTCTGTTTTCTATTAGAAACCAGTCCAGTCAGCAGCTTCAGTCTGTCCACGGCCGCCTCTGTGTAAACCTCCCCAATGTGAGGTCCTTTGTATCACACAAGTCCAACTGCCTTCTCTACCATCAAGCGCCTTCCGCGTTTGTGTCTTCTGATGCTGTGAATTGCCTGTTGAATTTACTCTAACGCCGTATTTTTTAAACCACTGAGTTTTTTTTTTTAACCACTGAAATGTGAAAATTTTGATAAACATGTTATTAAAGTGTCATTAAGTTCAAAGCTTTTGGGATTGAAGTATAGTAATTGATCCATGGGCCTCGGTGTGTCCTCCCGTTTTTTTATTTGTATTCGTGGTCTCTAGCTCTAAAGAAATGAGACCAATTCATCAATACACATATTATAATGCAGCTTAGTCTTAACAACTTGTCTTAAAAAAATAAAAACTGATGCATTCTGTTCTTTGTCCCTGTAGATGTGAAGGAGGGGGAGAAGAATAAGGAAGAGGAGACTGCCCCCATACTGCGAGACATTTCACACATCGAGGAAACTCTGCAGTTAACTATAGCTGAACCCTCAGCAGAGTATGAAGGTACTGGACCACAAGAGATGTCCTGATGTCGTGCTCCATGGAACACAGCTATTACATGGCACATCACTTGACATACCTGCCTAGTCGCAACTGAATTGTCTTCTTGATGAACAAGTAGCTTCCAACCCTGGCCCTATTTGACAATGGCTATGTTGATCATTCGACTCCAAGGACATCGTGTCCGATTTAAAAAAGTACCAGTAATCCGAGAAGCAAGGTCTTAATGGCACAGTAATGTGTTGCCTGTATTGTGTGTGAGGTTTTTTATTTCAGTTTGTCTGAAACATTCTGCAGTGGACTGTGTGTTCCTAATGCACAACAGACCAGAGTCAGAAGATTGGCTCGTAATATAAGTCTGTGATCAATGTAGTCCAGAACCAGATGTATTTAGGAAGGCAAGCGGGTGAAAAACAATGCTTATGTTTGGTCTTAGCAGGAAGGTTTCATCTCCTGCACATGGAGAAAATTGCTCTAGAATGTGGACTGTTGATAATTATTCCAGCCAAGGAGGGTTGGGGTTGAAGTGAGAAAAAAAGACAGAAGACGAAGAAGTAATAAAAATAATGTCATTGAAAAGCTATGTTACTGTGATGAAAAGCCTATGTATTTTTGTCTGGGGTGAGATTAAGAGATATAAGTTTAGCCCAAGTCGGTAATGGTAAGCGCAACGCGGCGGTGCACAATTGGCTGTGCTTATCGTAGTTTGTCACTAGCGAGTGTCTCCTACCGGCTTCCCGGGAGCCTTTAGAGGCAGTACTATTGAGAGGGACGTGCCTTTTCTCCAGTCTGAACCTCTTGCTCTGAACCTCTTGCAGTATAGACAGGTACACTCCCCGTGTGCGGTGGTGGGAGTCGCAGTGATTGACCAATATGTTTTATTTTTTATATTTTAAGAGATGTGCTTTCTGTGTTCTTAAAGTCGTTCACGTTTGTCATCACAACAGTATAATTATGACAACAGAACAGAGATCAACCTCAGAACTCAGTTTATTTGTCTCAGTCTCATCCTGCTGGGGTGTCCTTTCCTCCTTTCAACTCTCTCCCTCTCGTTATCTCTCTCCCGTTCAGCTGCCCTGAAGAAACTGCGAAATATCTACCACTCGTCCATAAAGCCAATGGAGCAGGTGTACAAGTACAGCGAGCTGAGGCAGCAGGACATTTCCGGTAAGGGCTCCCCTTCGCCCCCCAATGGATCTGTATCTTCAACTACTTTATTGTACACCACTCTCCAACCCAGAACTTGCTATATACATACATGCATGCAGTTTGTATTAATATTTGACTGTCGTGAAACAGATAGAGAAACTGATGGCCACTTGGCAGCCACAAAGGGCCCTAGGTAATAAAATCCATTGAATGTGCGAGAGGCTGACCTTGACCCTACATCTAACTAAACTTGCTTCCTCGAAGGAAAGCACTGGTCAACTTCAAAAGAGTTTTTTCGTAGGGTTCATGGCTGTCGTTGTGTGTCGTACTGCCTCAGACATTGTTTTATAGCTGCTAAGTCCAAAACGGCTGTTGAAAGTAAAATAAACCAATTAGAAAGGCACGGAACAGAGAACCTTCCCAACCATCTGAAAGCAATTGTGGGCTTGCGCACTCCTCCAGGGGGTCTGCACCTGTGAAAAATACAGGACTATTATTGCAACCCCAGTCATGACCAGTCCCCCTCCCACACCGGCCCTACACAATCCTCCTGGCTCCCTTTCCTGGCTTCCCATCATCTCTGAGGATGGTGCTAAAGTAGAGGTGGAGGAGCCACGGAATGCACCAAAGATGCCTGACTGTTTACCATTGAGCCCATCTAACCAGCAGAGGGAATCGCCTATTGGCCAATTAGGATAGGCTGTGCGGCTTTAGGATTGGTTTCCTTGGCTGACTTTTAATGCGATAGGAGTTGAGGGTCAAAGGTTGCAGGCTTGTATCTCTATGTTCATTTTCATCCCCTGATTTTTTCCAAAAGAAATAGCTAACAGGTGGAAGGTAAACCATGAAACAGAACTGAGTTGTATTTGGTTAATGTAAAAAAAAAAAAAATTCAACTGTGAAACTGCCCGTCCAATACGGCTTTCTTATATGCCATGAACTGAGCCAGACGTATAACAGACAGATTTTCCGTAATATCAGTAGCTGCTGAGATACTGATTCTGTATCCAAAACCTGCATGTATTTTACTCTCATCTTTAGTTAGAAGAGCTGTTCAGGTAAATCTTTAATACATGCCTTATATCGCCGGAAATGTCACATTAGAGACATGTTTAGGTCATCTGGATAAACTTACGTCCCCCTTCTGTTATGGTAGGTTTGCCCTCTCAATTGAAAAACTTAAGCAGCTGCAGTCTTTTCCCAGTAACAAATCAAAGCTCGCCCTCTTGTGGCTCAACATGCCCATTAACCATATACTAGTGCCTGATACTTGACATTACAGCAGGGCTGTCCAAACTACAGCCCGCAAGCCTTCTTCATCAGGCCCGCAGAGCAATTACTTGTTATAATTAAAAATGGCACTATCCTAAAAATAATCATTGGGCGATACCAAGTGACAGATTAATAGAAGGTGTAATATGAATTAACAAACAAAAACAAAACAGACAAAACAAAGTATTTTCCTTTAAAACTTCCTCTGTCCCCCCTTCCCCCACGCACCAGTTATTGGGAAAACTCGCGCTCACTTTTTTTTTTCCAGTTTAGTTTGTTAATCACACAATGGCGGCTGTAAAAAAACAGAAGAGAAAGGTGGAAAGTGAAGGTCATCGGTTCCAAAACAGGTGGTTCTGTGATTATTATTTTTTTTTACAAAACATAAAGGTAAATGTGTTTGCTTAATTTGCCAAGAAGCGGTGGCAGTAATGAAATAATTTAATGTAAAACGACTCTACGAAACGAACTCACCGATCCTGCATGGTTAGCAGACCTTTTTAGCTTTTTAGTTGACATCACGGGGGAACTAAATACACTGAACACTAGCCTTCAAGGGGAAAATGCCGTCTTTTCACGAATGCACTTGATTGTGAAGATTGCTGCACACTTCCCATCACTAAAACCTATCATTGATAGTTTTCCCAATTAAAGTATCTCTGGATCAATGGGGAAATGTGTAGGTTATATCTGGTTTAATTGCTGAGTTCAACAAACGCTTTGAAGACTTTTCAGTGATTGACAAGGACATTCAGATTTGCTGTTGCCCCTTCACAGTCAATACTGATGAAACACCTCAAAACTTGCAGTTGGAACTCACTGCAGTGCGTCGGGGGGGGGCATGTGTGTACATGGGTGTAATATACTATGTTGTGTTTATACTTGCGGCCCTTCGTCTATGGCCTGATCACCTGATCTGGCCCTCAAGGCAAAAACTTTGGACACCTCTGCATTACAGTGTACTGATACAGTGTTGATTCGGCAGTACTAGTAACGCCCTCGTGGGACAAAGAGACCAGTTGCAAGTGACTCCTTCAGATGGGTTTGGTATCTCAGGATAATGGGAATAGTGGTCGTTGTCTGTTGGGTGCTGTAACAATCAAGGTATTGCTGTTGCCTTTTCAGATTGCTGCAATTCTGTACCTTTGTTACAACGATGCTACAGTGCTGTAGTACCTTTATTGCAGCAGTGCTGATGTACCAAATCTAAAATGCTTCAGTGGATATAAACCTATATGGATTGGTATGGTGGTCCCTTACACAAATATAATGGAGAAATTGGGACTTAATAAAGCCTCCACCATTTCTGCAGGCCAGTTCTGTCCATCTTCCCTCCATACAATTTTGGTAAGCCTCCTGTCCATCCTGCAGACGCAGAAATCTCCTCCAAGCCCATGGTGCTATTTCTGGGACCCTGGAGTGTGGGCAAGTCCTCCATGATCAATTACCTGTTGGGTCTTGACAACACACCTCTCCAGCTATACACAGGTAAACTTAACTTAACAGGCACCTCACTGAACAGTGTTCACCAAACATCACTCTCCACACGTAAGCAGCAGTTTCACAGATGTGAATTAACACTACACAACCATACAGAGGTCTGTTTCCCTCATTGGATGTTTTTCTGTCCCTTTTCCCGCTTTACACTCCAGGTGCTGAGCCCACTACCTCAGAGTTCACTGTGATCATGCATGGGGAGAAGGTGCGCACGATCGAGGGCATTGTGATGGCGGCCGACAGCTCCCGCTCCTTCTCTCCACTAGAGAAGTTCGGCCAGAACTTCCTGGAGAAGCTGGTCGGCATTGAGATGCCTCACAAGCTTTTGGAGCGGGTCAACTTTGTGGACACTCCCGGCATCATCGAGAACCGCAAGCAGCAGGAGAGAGGTGGGAGCAGACCATTTATACAGGGGAGGAATTTACCAATGATGGTATTCCAATATTAAGCACTGTGCACATTGCTCAAACATATATATTGTGGACAAAATGTATGTTTTGGTAGGGGTTTTTGTTGTTCATAAAGACTCGTCTAACTGCCCCCCATCTTCCCTGGTTCAGGCTACCCTTTC